>JAFFST010000353.1:0-23286 GCA_022414735.1 Noturus placidus | reverse complement strand
TCTGTCTCTCCTCCTCACTCCATCTCTCTTTCCGTCTGTCTCTCCTCCTCACAGTCTCACTCACTCCATCTCTCTTTTTGTCTGTCTCTCCTCCTCACTGTCTCTGACTCACTTCATCTCTCTTTTTGTCTGTCTCTCCTCCTCACTGTCTCTGACTCACTCCATCTCTCTTTCTGTCTGTCTCTCCTCCTCACTGTCTCTCACTCATTCCATCTCTCTTTCTGTCTCTCTCCTCCTCACTGTCTCTCACTCATTTCATCTCTTTCTGTCTCTCTCCTCACTGTCTCTCACTCACTCCATCTCTCTTTCTGTCTGTCTCTGACTCACTCCATCTCTCTTTCTGTCTGTCTCTCCTCCTCACCGTCTCTCACTCACTCCATCTCTCTTTCTGTCTGTCTCTCCTCACTGTCTCTCACTCGCTCCATCTCTCTTTCTGTCTGTCTCTCCTCCTCACTGTCTCTCACTCACTCCATCTCTCTTTCTGTCTGTCTCGTACTCTCTCCATCTCTCTTTCTGTCTGTCCCTTATTCTCTCCAGCTCTCTTTCTGTCTGTCTCTTGCTCCTCTCTTTCTGTCTGTCCCTTATTCTCTCCAGCTCTATTTCTGTCTGTCTCTTGCTCCTCTCTTTCTGTCTGTCCCTTATTCTCTCCAGCTCTCTTTCTGTCTGTCTCTTGCTCCTCTCTTTCTGTCTGTCCCTTATTCTCTCCAGCTCTCTTTCTGCCGGTCTCTCACTCTCTCTATGTCTCTTTCACGCTGCCTCTCACCGTTTGGCGTCTCTCTTGCTCTCAGTCTCTCATGCTCTCCTTCTCTTTCACTCGGTCTCTCACTCTCAACATATCTCATTCTGTCTGTTCTCTCTCTCATTCACTCCATCTCTCTGCAGAGCCCATGTGTTCATGATGAAGCAACAGGCGTGTCGTTGGTGGGTCTCCCGGCCCTGCAGGCTCTTCTCTATCACTGCCATTTTTTTGATCATGTGGGTCAGATGGTGATGAGTTGCTACATGGGTCGATACACTCCCACACACCCATGGCCCATCAGCGTCTCTGCTGGTATGGACATATATCTAATGCTTGTGTATGCATGTAAGAGTTGCCCACTATTCTTTACATTATACTTGTCCTCTTCTTGTTATAGTCCCATTATCCATTGCCCAGAGAAGATCAGTTTCCCTTTCTGAATTGCTCTTCCTCTCAAGGCATTTGTCCTCACCACTGGTGTGTTTAGCCATTAGGGTCTAGATTGATTTAATGCAATCAAACATAATATAAGCAAATATTATTTACTAATGAATTAAAGTAAAACAAACTATATATTTAACAGATTCAGCTCTGATTTAGTGCAACTACCTTTTCTTCATTGTATATAAGTGAGGTGTGTGTGACACAGATGTAGATGACTCTGTGAGGCAGTGGAGAGGCAGTACAGCTGTGCTGAATCACACCCAGGGTTCAGGATCCATTTCCACCTCCAGCACTTTGGTAATTCAATGTGAAGAATTAATATTAGACTTTTAATTACATTTGTTATTAATATTAGAATTACATTCTTATAACTGCTAGTTTTAGTACGGACGTGTTTGTAGTTAACTGTGTGTTTGTGTTTTGTTTCGCAGCTTCTAAGTGACACTCGTTCTCCTGTCTTCTCCTCTTCTGTCGCAGCACAGGAGCCTCCATTCAACAGACTTGGCACACAAGGTCTCACACACACACACACACACACACACTCCTCACACATCTGCACTCACTTACTACACACACATGTCTCTATAGTGCAAGAGAACTTGTTTACCCGTGTAACACGCACACACACAAAAAAAAAACAGTGGGGCTCTGATTTAACCTGAATCTGTTGGGGGAGTTTAAATAATTTATTAAATAAAGATCAACTTGTTAACATTAAGTTAGTTGTCACTTACAGTGGTGCTTGAAAGTTTGTGAACCCTTTAGAAGTCCTTAAAGTAGACAAAGGAAACCCAATTAAACAAACAAGACAAAAATATTATATTTGGATCATTTATTTATTGAGGAAAACGATCCAGTATTACATATCTGTGAGTGGCAAAAGAATGCGAACGTCTAGGATTGTCAGTTAATTTGCAGGTGAAAAATGAAGTCAGGCATTTATAATCAATGGGATGACAATCAGGTGCGAGTGAGCAGCCTGTTTTATTTCAAGAACAGGGATCTATCAAAGTCTTTTGTGGATGTGTATCATGGGATGATTAAAGGAGTTTTCTGAGGATTTCAGAAAAGTAGTTGTTGATGTTCATCCGGCTGGAAAGGTTACAAAAAACTCCACCAATCCACAGTCAGACAGATTGTGTACAAATGGAGACTATTCAAGAGCATTGTTACTGTCCTCAGGAGCGGTCGACCAAAGTAATTGTCCGCGAGGTCAGAAAGGAAGCCAGGGTAAATTCTAGGCAACTAATGGCCTCTCTAACATTAGCGAATGTTAATGTTCATGAATCCACCATCAGGAGTTCACTGAGCAACAATGGTATGCGTGGCAAGGTTGCATGCAGAAAATCACTGCTTTCCAAAAATAACATTGCTGCCGATCTGCAGTTTTCTGAAGATCACATGGACAAACCAGAAGTGTATTGAAAAAAATGTTTTGTGGACGAATGAGTCCAAAATAGAATTTTTGGTTTCAATGAGAAGTGATGTTTGGAGAAAGGAAAACACTGTGTTCCGGCATCACAACCTTATCCCATCTGTGAAACATGGTGGTGGGAGTGTCATGGCTTGGGCCGGTTTTGCTGCATCTTGGCAGGACGACTTGCCATCATTGATGGAACAATGAATTCTGAATTATACCAGCTAACTCTAAAGGAAAATGTCAGGACATCTGTACGTGAACTGAATCTCGTGAAAGTTGGTCATGCAGCAAGTCAATGACCCTCAGCACACAAGTCATTCTACCAAAGAACGGATAAAGAAGACTAAAATTAATGTTTAGGAATGGCCAAGTCAAAGTCCTGACCTTAATCCAATAGAAATGTTGTGGAAGAACCTGAAGCAAGCAGTTCATGTGAGGAAACCAACCAACATCCCAGAGTTGAAGCTGTTCTGTACTGAGGAAGGGGCTAAAATTCCTCCAAGCCGATGTGCAGGACTGATCAAACAGTTACTAGAAATATTTACTTGCAGTCACACCAGATACTGAAAGCAAAGGTTCACATACAGTACTTTTGCCACTCATTGATCATTTTCCTCAAGAAATAAGACAGTCATTTTTTTTAAAATTGGGTTCTCTTTGTCTACTTTGAGGACTTGTGTGTGAAAATCCGATGTTTTAGGTCATATTTATGCAGAAATATAGGAAGTTCTCCACAAACTTGCATGCACCGCTGTACGTTAAAGCAGCTATAAACAGATGGTCCGTTTCCCATAGCTGAAAACCTACAGCGTCCTGACACTGGAGACTCCTTCCTTTCAGCACATCAACCATTCGATGATTTTCTCTGTCAAGTACCAACACATTCTATTTATCACAACTATTGGTGTTTATTATTGTTTTAATCGGTTCATCCAACATACAGTTCTGTGTGAACTAGCTGTAATCATGGAAATGGATGAGATATGAATGATTAGAATGGCACTATAGTCAGAGCTATTGTTATAGAGAAATACTCAACAGCTTCTGACCAATCAGAATTGAGAATTCAAGCGCACTGTGAATATGCACTAACCCACAAACAGTTTGGAAATGATGTGATCGTGTCATTTGATTGACTGTGCTGTTGTCTTTGTGTGTTGTGTTGTGTTGTAGGACAGAGTGACTCAGACAGCTCAGACTCGCGTGTGTCTCAGGAGTGTGTCGAAGGATCAGAGTGCATCTCTGTAGTAACCCCTCACCTACTGTCAGCTGTGTGTGGGTTACTAACCAACCTGCTGTGTGTTCTGCCGGAGTTTACACACACCGCACTCCTAGAGAACCACATCCTGCAGGGCCTGCTCAGGTACACACAGACACACACACATGAATAGAGTGCACTTTTTAATTGTATCTCAAAACGAATAATTGTTTAGGATTCTACACCGACATTGAGACAAACATTTCACTCAGAGACCGAGCTCGTGAGTGTGTTTTAACGTCGCTGTGCATCGACTCCCTAAACATTTTACATTCCCCTTTGAATCGAGACGGACGGGAATGTTTTGAGGATGTCGCTTTTAATCCTGCAGATGTACATAAAGATTATTTCCATTTAGACTTTTTAGAAATTGTAACCACTGACCTCAGTTTCCCCTACACACATCAAATAAATGGGGGAAATGAACCTGGTGAACTGAGTTCCCTGTTATTTACAGTGGCAGGATCTGTCTTTACTGAGCATGCTCAGAATGAATGAAATCGAAAAGAAAAAGCGTGAATGGAAAATGTTTTGGGTACAGAGTTTCAAGATCTAACACATACACACAGATAGGCAGGCTATTTTCTTGGTTTACTTCCATCAGTTTTAACCTTAACCACATCCTGTATGTATTTTGTTCCTACCTCTAAACATGGCAGGGACACTGGTGAAGCAGGCAGGTAGGTGGAGGTTGCGGAAGTGGGCTGGGTGTTTCCGTGTTTGTTGCGGACTAGGTGGTGGTGGTGGGGGGGGAATCTAGAAGTTTTCGACAGTATTCGTTAGTTATTAAACTGTATTAAAACGGCTGTAGGAAAATGAAGCATTTTCCCAAAGTCACATGGTCACAGGTACACCAGTGACTCCAGATGGGATGGAGTGTAACTATGAGTGTGTAAGCCCTTCTGCCACAGTGTGCTAGTGTAAGCTGTGTTTATTGCAGTGTGTTGGATGCAGCGGAGTTAGAGCGATGCCTGAATGAACTGAACACACCTGATCTCCTTCCTTCTGATGTGGAGGATTCCAGGAGCCAGGTGTGTGATCTCTCTCCCTCACACACACACACACACACACACACACACACACACACACACACACTGCTGTTACGTACCACACTGAGTCCTGTCCTGTGACTATTTCGTGCTGTGATGTTTCAGCACGCAAATGCACACATGAAGAGAACTTCATATAATTAACATCTACAGTTTTCTTAAACTCATCACTTGCTCTCGATGTCTCTAAACGTCTCTGTCTGTCTCTGAATATCTCTCTCTCTCTCTCTCTCTCTCTCTCTCTCTCTCTCAGGTGCTGAGAAGTGTGTGTTACGTTCAGAGTGTGTGTAAGCTGGTACAGGCTGATGTTGTGCACAGTGAGGATAGTCTCTCCCAGTCAGAGCTCATTAAACCTCTGCTGAATAACCTCATCTCCATCCTTACACTCTCTCACACACACCTCGGTAAATATTATGTAAAAAATATATTCCACACATCTTCTTTTTTGGTTCATCTTCCTTCTACTTCATCCTTCTTATTTTTCCTTCATCATATTCTTCCTTCTTCTTTTTCTCCTCCTCCTCCTTCTTTATCTACTTATTTAGCTTCTTCTTCTTCATCCAAGAACTCCTCCTTCTCCTCCCTCTTTTTCTTCCTCCTCATCCTGCTCCTCCTCCTCCCTTCTTTCTTTACTTCCTCCTCCTGCTGCTGCTTCAACTTCTTTTTTTCTTCTTCATTCAAGTTCTCGTCCTCCTCTTCTTCTTCCTTTGTCATCATCCTCCTCCTTCATCTTCTTCCTCCTGCTCCTCCCTTCTTCACTTCCTCCTGCTCCTCCCTTCTTCACTTCCTCCTGCTCCTCCATTCTTCTTCATCTTCTTCTTCTTCTTCATCTTTTTCTTCTTCTTATTCTGTGGAAAATGTTTTTTTTTTTTTTTTGTTTTTTTTTACAGCAAACTTTGACTTGGACATTACACACTTTGATGTATATTAGCCTTGTTTGTTAATAATAATAATTAGTTAGTTTTGTTTAAAAGAAGTACTTGTATTTGATAGCTAAGGCATCAGAAAGAGGATGAATTTTTTTTTTTGCCTCCCAGATTCTCAAGTCTTTTATTAAGTGTTCCTCTGTGTGCCCTTAGATGTGCATACCCAGAATGCATTGCTGCACACCTGGACAGATGTGTTTATGCTGCTGGCGAGTCTGCTGCACAAGAACTACGCTGCATGCGGCCCACATGTTTGCGGGACTCTGGGGAAACTCTGGCAACGTTTCTCAGGTGAGCAGAGAAAGGCAGGAAGAAGGGATGTGAGGATACGTGATGTGTGATTAATGAGGAGAGGGAGTGAGGGATGGAGGAAAGATGCAGGAGGGAAGAGACTACTGTGGGGTGTATAAAGAGAGAAGAGTGTTAAAAAAGGAACGGAACGAGGGATGACAAAGTGCAAGAGGAAGAAAGGATGCTGGAGGGGAGAGATGTGGGTCTAGAGTGCAGAAGGGAGGAGAGAGCGATGAGGGGGATGGAACGAGGGATGAGTGGAGATGCACATGAAGGAATGATGTAAAGATGGATGCAAGAAAGGAAAGGAAACCTAGTATGAAGAATACATATAGAGGAAAGAAAGGATGCAAAGAGATGGGTGAATGCAGTCTCAGCTTCAGAGGAAAGAAAGGAGGAGCAAGAACAGGAAAATGTGAAGATGCTGAAAAAACAAGAGAGATTAAAAGATGGAACAAGGAATAGGATGAACATGTGCCATGGAAGAAAAGAAAGGACAGAGTGGTGAACAGTGGGAATGAATAAGTGATATCAAAGGGGGATCAACGAGAGAGGACAGAAAGGATGCAGAAAGCAAGAGAGATGAATAGAAAATAGTGAAGAGTGAGGGATGAAAGAGGAGAGGTTTTCTAGTCACACTGTAAATAAGAGAGAAAAGAGAGAGAAATAATTGGGGGCACAGAATGAGGAGGATAAGGGAATGAGGGATGAAAAAGTGAGGAGAGAGTGATAAAAGTGGGTAATGAGAGTGATAAACGAGTGTGGCTGGAATAATATCAAAAGGATGCAAGAAGGAAAAAGCTTTTCTCGAATAAAAGGAGGAGAAAGATGAAAAAGAGAGGGGAAAAGATGGATGAATGATACAGAGGGGAAAAGCTGGAAGGGCTCAGTGCAGGATGAAGAGAGATAAAAGAATAGAGGGTGTGCAGAATGGGGGAGAGGTGATGGGGAGAGAACGAGGGATTGAATAGTCGCATGAAAGAAGGGAGAATTTGGGTACAGAGCAAAGAATGGATACAGGAAAGAAGGAAGAGTAAAGGAAAGGAGGTAGAACAGGAAGAGAGAAATTCTGTGGAACAAGGGATAATGGATGAGAGAGAGGAATGATGATGCAAAACAAAGGACATAATTCTAGGATGAACAAGTTGAAGGGGGAGAGACAAAGAAAAGATGCAGCTTTGGAATGAGAAGAAGGAGAATGATGAGAGAGCGGAGTGAAGGAAGCTAGGGACGGGTTATGAAGGAATGACGCAGTATATAGGAAAGAAATGGTGCAGAATGCGAGAAACAATGAGGCATGAACGACTGACATGTAGAGGAGAGGAAAAACAGGTGAGGCTCACCGGTACGAGGTATAAAAAAAACAATGATAAGGAAGGAACGAGCGATGAAGTGATAAAGGTGGAAGGGAAGACGGCTGCAGGAAGGGAGAGAAAATTCCGGAGACAGGAAGTGAGCAGAGTGATGAGAGGAATAAAGAATGGATGAGTGGCATGAAGAGAGCTGTGGGGCGCTGGAAAGGAGGACGAAGTTATCGAGAGAGAGAGCAAGGAGCGAGGGATGAGGACTGAATGAGTGACAGGAAGGGGGGAAGCAGGAGAGGAAAGAAAGGACGAGAGACAGCTTGTTATCTCTGGGTGGGTTGTGCTCCTGCTGTTTGTGACAGATTGGGATGGAGGGATGGGGAAGGAGGGAGAGCGCAGGAGAGATTTTAACTCTGATGGATGCGTGTGATAGTTGTGGAGCAGGTGGGTGGGTTGAACATTCACTGCATCGCCTCCAGCACTCCTCCGACTTTACAGCTTGTTATTTCTTTTTCACTGTCGGACTACAGTGGGGGAAAAAAACCGTGTGAATGTCTGAGTCCTGCTATAAGAACTAAAGGGATGATTCATAACATAATTTAAATAAAAGTTTCAGATTAGTTCGGTGTCATGGTGCTTGTTCAGAACACTGAACTGAATATGTAAAAAATAAATGTACACCTGCCTCTTAATGCAGTTCTCCCATCAGCCAATAATGTGGCAGCAAATGCAGCTACAAGTCAAGAGCTTCAGTTACAGTTCGAGCAAACATCAGAATCGCAGACTCACCCAAACTGGACAACTGGAGACTGGAAAAAGACTCCCCTGAAAAACTGTCCAGTTTTGCGGATGATCGCCTCAGATTCCTGTTCTTGGCTGACCGGAGTGGAACCCAATGTGGTCTTCCCCTGTTGCAACCCATCAACCCCAAGGTTCAAAGTTCACCATGGTTATAAAGAGTATTTATATGAGGTACTATATTCTTCATGGCAGCTTGAATCAATCTGGCCATTTTCCTCTGACCTCTTTCATCAACAAGGCGTTTCCACCCACAGAACTGTCGCTCACTCATTGACTACATTTACATGCATATCAGTATTCCAATATTAATCTGAGTTTGTCAATCTACTAATTAGTCTTGATTCCTATAAAAACTGCAATCCGATTGCCTGGTTCAGATTCCCCAAATTTAACTCGAATATGCCTGTTTAATTGGAAATTTTTTGCATGAAAATCCATTGAAAGGAGATCTATGCACATGCTTGGTTCGCAAGGAATTGTGGGTGCTAAGATGCCTAGCTGTAGGGAAGGTCTTTAAGAATGGAAACTCAGGCATACTCACAACAACCATGTATACAGGAATATTCCCATGCCTGTACACATATAAATATCATATTCTGAATATGGCTTCAACTCGAATATAGACCTTAAACGGAATTTGACGTGCGTGCAAACTCTGGAGTCTGTTGTATGTGAAAATCCCTGGAGATCAGCAGTTTATGAACTACACAAACCAGCCCTTCTGGTACCACCACCCATGCCATAGTTAAAGTCAGACAGAAGACACTTTTTCTTCATTCAGATGTTTGATATGAACTTTAACCGAAGCTCTTGACCTGTATTCGCATGATTGTATGCATTGCGCTGCTGCTACATTATTGGCTGATTAAATAACTGCCTGAATGTGCAGCTGTACAGGTGTTCCTAATAAAGTGGACTTGGAGTGCACATATTAAATATTTGCATTCTTTAATTAAACAAAAAAAATATCCATTAATGCTATTCAAACTTTTGAAGAAATGTAAAGCAAAAGCGCTGCCCACCCTAACAGCACACCTAGACAAAAAAATTCATTAAATAAAAATTATATTAAAAGTCTAAATATCTCTTCAGAGATATGGAATGATACGGGTTTTAAAAATTACACAAACAAGTGCGTGTAAAATATATTGCTGCAATCAACTCACTTCGTAAATGTTAATCACGTCTCGTTCCACCTTGGCATGTTCTACAGACAAAGTGGGGGAAGAAATGGACTCCTCCATGTTTGTCTTTTTGAGCGTCATGTTAGCCAGCTATTTACGATGAGTGTAATCGATGTTTTAGATTTAACAAGGGCATATATGTCTGTTGATTGATCAAAAGCAAATACTTGTATATACAGTATAACTCATTTAATGTGCACCTATTATGGTTTTGAGACGTGCCTAATTTAGTTTTAAAGGTCTCATACAATAGATTTACTTGCATCCGAGGTCAAAAAACACTTTAACGTGCTCATAATTTAAACTGCAGCACTACCGTTTTTCCCCAGTGTCACAAATGACTCATTAAATGATCCGTTCTAAAGGATTCGTTCTTAACTCCTCCTTTCAGAGAGCATACTCTGTTCTGATTGGTCAGATGTCCCAGTCTGTTGTGATTGGTTTACCGCTGTCATTGAGCAGCCAATGAAGACCATAGGTGGGCTTTTTTTTTTTTTTTTTTTTTTTTTTTTTTTTTTACAAACCTGTGTAGGTTAGTACAGGAAGTAAGTCTGGAATCACTAACGATTCGTTTCAGCTGTTCAGAATCGTTTCCTTCTTTTGGAAGTCAATAATTCCGATTGTCGTGCGCTTTGCCGACTTTTTACATTCACAAACAGCTCTACAACACTCTACATGAAAGGTCATATTTGGAAAAACCATAATAGGGGCAATTTTAAGATGCTGGTGTTGTGAGCAGCCATGTTCATTTGACATCACTCCATAGTTTAGAAGATTACCCCAAGCTGGCAAGGAAGAATTCAACTCCCAGTTGGAACTGAGATTCTCTGACATAAGCGAACCCGAGGGCAAAACAAAATGGTGGCGCACACGGTCAACAGTAAAAGTACACCCATTCTGTGTGTTGTAAGTTAGATTTGTAACATAATTCTGTTGATTTGAGCCCTAATAATGTAAAGCCATTGTGACAAATCACTTTTATGAGCAAAGATAAACAAGACAGTTGATGCTCTTGTTTCTTTTACCTAATCACGCAGAAAGAATCTTGAAAAGCTAATATGTCCATGCTCTGAGTGTCCGTGTTGCATTCTGAGAAGAAGCACTGGAATGAATTCAGCTCGGGGAAACTTGGGATAATCGACTTGGAATGAATTGCATTATTGTTGTTGTTGAACACACGGTGTCATGCGACCCAACTTTATATGTATAGTGCTTGTATTGTTTCACCTACAACTGCACTGTACTGAGTGTCTATGCACTATACCATATGAATGACATTAATACAGAAAGTTATGGCTTTTGGATAATAGCTCTTAGACTCACCATTCTGGTTGCTTTCGACAGCATGTTATTGACCTGTTGATCACAATTTTCCCTTCAGTCCCAACCTTGACCAATTTAGTATTAATGTCTCTGCAGTTTCCAATTTACCCCTACAGCTGTGATTACGGTGATGAAAACGACTCATCGATAGTCTGTTTACTAACTGTAGCCCAGCGAGACTAGCCTGCTCTTACTCTCCTTGTTTTCAGTCGTTGTGTTTTCTTTCCTTAGACACCATCCGTGCATGTGTGAACCAATGCAGTTCAGATCCGTTGATCTACACCGTGTCGGCGCAGTTCCTGTGTGTGTTGTTTTCTGAAGAGGCAAAGAAGAGAGGGACAAGATTAGAGCAATCGGCTTCTCTAACTGCCACTCTGAATTCCCAATCCGGAGCGAAACTGTGTGAATTACTGCTGGAGGTAAAGCCGAGCTATACACTGAAATAAAGTGCATACACTGCTATGGGGTCCAAAAAATTATTCTGGTTTAGCAGTTATCACTGATACAGCGTAGAGAACGTATATATTTTCCAACATGACTAAGTGTGTTCTAATTGAATGAAAAAGGTAAAATAGCACCTAGCACTTTGAGGAGGTAAACTAACCATGGGCGCTATAACACCACTTATTAACCATTTACACTGGTGTCCTGCGCATTTTAAGACCACTTTACTAGAACTGATGGCCTTAAGAAATTAATAAAAGACAAGACTCACTAATTCACAACTTACATTTGGACTATGTGATATGAATCACTTTTAAAACACAATGAAAGGTGTAGCGAGTGTTTTTGGTGGAAGTTAACTGTAGCTGTTAACAAATGCAGCCCATTCTTTCATATTTCCCTCCAAAGCCACACCCACAAAACTTGTGCACACAAGCTGCCTAGACCTAGAACTCCTGAATTGGTAGACGAGGTGCATATACGATATAATTTTCACCCTGTCGAAGTGCTCCTGATCCTCAAATCCTGCTTTCTTACGAAAATAAAGGGAAGTGCAGTGTATTATTTGCCTTTGTGATTTTTTACAATTTGGTATTGAAACAAGAAAAGACTTAGAGGTACAGGTACAAAAAATGAGTAGCTATTTTAGTATTCTGTACTGCCAGGAATCATGTTAGTATTTGATTTTGTTGTTCCTGACAACCGTTTGGGTATGACATATGCTATATCATTTCTCACAGAAGCGTTATTACCGTGCTTAACTTTTGTCTTCACCTCCTACACAATATTAGCTGAATGATAAACTGGATTCAGAGATCTGCTGTGCAAATGAATTTGAAAGGGTTCACACTGCGTGATTCATCACCAAGACAATCGAACACACTTAAAAATATCAAAGCCTCGGTCGGCTGCAGACAGAAACATTTGCGTCGCTGTACTGTTCTCACAACCTGACCGCTCCACTGTGGAGTAGTTGCTGAGTTGAGAGTCAGAAATGGTCAGCGGCTGGAAATTGAGCCTGAATTGTTTTTATATACGTAATGACTTTATATTCTTTGTTTTTAAGCAATACTTTTGTTAAACTTCTCTGATGTAATCAGTGGCATGTAAATAATTTATTTATGACATGAAACTCGACTACAGGTGCAATGAGAACGCGATCCCACAGGATCCAATTAATTTTTTTTTTCTTTTGCAGTTTTTACTAACTTACAGCGAGCATATATGTCCATAAAGGATTTCACAGGAGTTTTTTAATTTTTTTTTTTTATTGTTGCAGCCAAAAATGCTTGATTTTGCTATTTTTTTTTTCTTTTTGCTTTTTTTGTGTGGGAAAACTACTTGTATTGGTGAAACTGCAATTATACGAAATAGTTTTGCATGGTCTTTCACTGTGATGTACGTTGGTCAATGAGACCCTTTAGCTGTACTCATGTTCGACGCATGTGAATCGAAGAGGGCTTTAGCTGAATGTGCATCGTGATGTCACATGACGTACCTCTGCCCAAATCTGCCAAGAATCTGTGTTAATTTTCAGAAGAATATTGGTATCAGGTGGTTTAAATTACTATATTGTTTATATTTGGACAAATAGACCCAACTAAGTTTGTTATTGTAGCCAGGTACAAACACTGACTGATCAGGTGGGATTGATCAGAATTCCTTCTGGAGTTGGCGGGAATGGGATTTAAAAAAAGAACAGTTCCTTGAGGCGCCTCCTTGACCAGATTGGTCGGATGTTGTCGGTTTTTATCTGGAGAGTGGTACTGTCACAGTACATGTACAGTATTTCGGGTATACATCACTTTAAGGCAGTCAGTATGTTTTGATTTTTATCAGTTTCCTGCACTCATTAACCAAACGTCTACACAGGAAAGTTTCTCATGGAGTACATACAAAGCTCTCAATCATCAATGTGGAGAAGTCTTGTACAACTTCCTTTGTTCACACTGTTTCATTGCCGCTTTGCTGTTGAAAGCACTTCTGCATTTGAATGAGGACAGGCTTTAATGATGTATAAATCTTAAACCTGTGTGCTGAGCCGTGGTGAGGACAAGCACGGACACTAAGCTCCTGTAAGAATGCTGCTTCACATCGTTGTGTTCTTGTTTACGGCCACCTAAGGAGTGATGGAAATATAAACGTATCAGTGTTCTTGGTAGTGCACTCCCACTTAGTGCATCACACTACAGAGCTTGGAAAGTTTTCTTGCCATGTTACATAAACCGTGATTGCAAAACACCTTCCTCTTCAAACTTTGATTGAGCTCCAGCAGAAAAGCAGTTGTTAAATGTTACAAAACTTTCCATTCTGTTTCATCACACAGCAATATGATAAAGCTCCATTCCAGAACCCTCTTAAGAAGGTCACGGCTAAAGTCCTGATGCCTCTTCTTGCCTGCAGCTCCAGCGCTCAGAGTTACGCCTGCAAAGGTGAGAAATCGTCCTGTTGATTTATGAAGCACATATAGCAAGACTATTAACTATAACTCAAAAGTATACAAATCTGGAATGTCTCGTATCGATTAAAAATCTGTCCAGTTCACAAACCCGTGCTTGTTCATTGTAGAACCGAGCTTAAAATAGTTCAGTGAGAGCTTGTTTTGAAGACTTCTATTGAATAATGCATTGCTCGTTTGACAAAAAAAACAAAAACAAAAGCCATTAGACAAGAGGAAAAAACCCAAAAACTCTCAGAAGCGCCTATACTTTTGAAACATCCCGCAGCCTGCAGACACCTCCAATTTCCCTGCGTAAACCTGTGCTACATGGCCATCATTTTTCATTTGCATACTGGAACATGGCAGATTCTGCCATGGGCGGCTGTGGCTCAGTCGGTAGAGCGGGTTGTCCACTAATCCACTAACCGTGGGGTTGGTGGTTCGAATCCCGGCCTGGGTTATCCCATGCCGAAGTGTCCTTGGGTAAGACACTGAACCCTAAGTTACCCCCAATGGCAAGCTAGCACCTTGCATGGCAGCTCTGCTACCATTGGTGTGTGAATGTGTTCTCATTAGTAAGTCGCTTGTAAATGTAAAAATAATATTTCTGTAAAGCTGCTTTGAGACAATGTACCATTGTAAAAAAGCGCTATACAAATTGATAAATTATTATTAAATTAAATTAAATTATTCTTAAATCGGCGCACGCACACCCCAAGCAGTTAAATCTGATGAGGTTTTCCAGTGGAATGATGGGAATTTTCCACTGGTGTCTTCAGCTAATCTTCTGTACACTCGAATGTGAAAGGATTTACATATTTTTTTAAATGATTAGTTGTAGCAGACTTTTCAAATGTTTGATCGACAGATTAAAACTGGTTTAAACCATACAAGTCTCAGCATGCGATGTGCATTGCGTTCTGACCTTCTTTTCTGCTCACCACGGTTGTAAAGAATGGTTATTTGAGTTACCGTATTCATTATATTCAATCAGATCAGAATAGTCTGGCCTTTCTCCTCAGACCTCTCTCATCAATGATGAGAAAAACTCAAACGGTCCCATCTGGCACCAGCAACACCGCCACGGTCAAAATCACTGAGATCACATGAACCTGAGGTGAACATTAACCGAAGCTCTTGACCTGTATCTGCATCATGATTGGTTGATTGGATAATTGTACGAATACGAAGGTGTATATGAGTTAATAAAGTCCATCATGAGCGTAATTGGTTTGTGTTGCACTGGGTGGAAAAATGGCTTCCTTCAACCATTACTTTAGATTCCTCCTCATGTTTAGTGAAACTGCATGACCTTTACAATTCCTGTCCTGTGAGGAAATGCTAAAACTGAATATCACACATTTACTATTCTTAATCTAGATTACAGTTTCCTTACTAATGAGAGAATTTCATCACAGGCTAGTAAATGACTTTCGTTCTGCGTTACTACCCGATCATTTCTTTCACTTTCTCTGCTCTCCAGCGGGCCTCATCGACAGCTGCATTGAACAGATGAAGCGGATTCACTCTCAGCTTCACCTGGAGTCTGTAAGACAGGGCAAAACCACACACAGGAAGAAGGTAACGAGATCTCCACTGTGTGTGTGTGTGTGTGTGTGTGTGTGTGTAGAATATGAAAGGTGTGTGTACGTTTGCGTAGGTGGTAAAATCCATACCGATAGTTTGCCACTTCACATGGTGTGATTTCACTTGTGGGTTAGCAAAAGTTTCCACATTTTCGCAAGTGCTGTATATAGTGCATACAGTACATTTTTCACACCGCGCACAAAGGTTTCCTATTTTAATTAATCTTTAGAAATGTCTAGTAGTATAGAAATTCCTGCTACTCTAAATGGTAATCTGAAAATCACATGGTCTCTGTGCTCGGTCTGATATTACAAAACAACACAAGATGTTCCTATAATGTTGCACAACAACTCTATTGAATCATCGAATCTGATTGGTCAAAAGGCGGTGATTAATTTTCTAGAACCACAGATCTGATAATAGTTCTATCTGCAAGACAAATAATTATAATTATAATTATCAATTTGTATAGCGCTTTTTTACAATGGTACATTGTCTCAAAGCAGCTTTACAGAAATATAATTTTTACATTTACAAACGACTTACTAATGAGACCACATTCACACACCAATGGTAGCAGAGCTGCCAGCTTGCCATTGGGGGCAACTTAGGGTTCAGTGTCTTGCCCAAGGACACTTCGGCATGTGGAGTCACCCGGGCCGGGATTCGAACCGCCAACCCCACGGTTAGTGGATTAGTGGACAACCCGCTCTACCAAATCAAGTTTATATTATGTCTGCGGTAACAATTTACACACTTGTATAGTGGAAGCTCCACATAAATGGGTTGGGGGGGACGTGAGTGTGTTTAAAAAAAAATAATAATAAAAATAGTGATTGTGAGCTTGAATCTCATAACTGGCTGCACTCTCTAAGTGGGAGGGGCATACTCTTACTCCACTGTCAATCACAGTGATACTAGACAGTTCTGGGCATTTGTGAGCTCATGTTTGCAGAAGAGGATGTACTGTATAGCGCTTTCCTCTGAGTGTAATTTTATGATTTGAATTTTTTTAAGTTGCATATTGTCTGTACAAGTTATGTGGCAGTTAAGCACATGTAACATGTTATATTTTGGGATACTTTATACATTTATTTCATATTTAGTACATGCATTTGCACTGTTTATTATTAACAGCACAAGTGCATCTAATCTAAATCTGAAGATCTGTTTTCTTGCACTTCTATCACATTTATCACCGGTCAGATTTTATAGTCCGTGATTTTGATTGTTGTTTGTTGGTACACATTAGGAGTACAGCATCAAGGAGCTCAGGATGGTGCTGGAGATCCTGAGGAATTGTCTGTATCAACATCAAGAGTGTAAAGTATGTCACTACTGTCTTATACAGGTTTTTATCTAACGAAGTGGACAGCATCCTTGTTTTTTTTTTTGTTTGTTTGTTTGTATTTTTGGTAAATCAATATGCAATCATGTAAACGCATTTAAAAATTATTAATGCAGATTGTAGCAAGAAAAATGTCATTGGAATAGCGGTATAAGTATCAAACTACTATGATCAGCATGCTATACCTTAAAGGGTATTCGTACCCTTCATTTGTGTTAGCCCTATTGATTAGTGTTGATTTGGAAATTGCTTTTATAGCAGGAGGATTGTAAATGTGCATGTGTAGCTCACTGTGTAGTGTATGATAAGTGTAGAGGTTAACCACAAGTCTTAAGCCTTGTCTATACTAAATTGGGTCATTTTAAAGATGCTGTTTTATTGTTCTGGCCATATTAGCATTTTCAGTTTCCCAAAAGCTCACAATGAAACATGAAAATGATGCACATGCCAGGCATGTTTTTTTTTTTATTATTATTTATTTCCTAAGTGTCCAAAGACCTTTCTTTTGTTTTGCCGAGATGAACATCAAACACACTTTTGTGCAAATCCCAGCATTGCTTGTACACTATACAAAACAATCAATCATGTAAATTAAATACATGATGCAGCCAACAGTATTGCAATCATTTCTGCCATCTTGGAATTGTGGATATCACATGACAATCCTACATCAACGTTTATGAAACAAGCAAACAAAAAAAGCTTCAATAAATATAATAAAAGAAGATATACAGACGAGCTACAGAAGCAAAAATTGCTTAAAAAGTTAATGCTGGCCATGATAGAAAGGTGTCGGAACACAAGGTGCATCGCAGTATGCAGCTGCGTAGCCACAGACCAGTCAGAGTGCCCATGCTGACCCCTGTCCACCACAAAAGCATCTACAGTGGGTACGTGGAGAGTTAGTTCTGGACCATGGAGGAATGGAAGAAGGTGACCTTGTCTGATAAATCACGTTTTCTCTTACATCATGTGGACGACCTTTCAGAAAAGTTTTGAGGAACATGACAGAGTTCAAGGTGTTGACTCAGCCTCCAAATTTCCCAGATATCAATTCGATCTCAGTCTGTGGGATGTGCAGGACAAACAAGTCCGATCCGCAGAAGCCCCACCTCGCAACTTACAGGACTTAAAGGATCTGCTGTTAACGCCTTGGTTCCAGATACCACAGCACACCTTCAGAGGTCTTGTAGCGTCCATACCTTGACTGTTTTGGTGGCACAGAGGGGACCTACACAATATTAGGCGGGTTGTTTTTATGTTATGGCTGATGGGTGTACAGTTACCAAATGACAAGTTAAAACAAGGGGAAGAATATGCATACAATGATGTCTTGAACTGTTAAAATGCGGCTTAAAATGTTGTCTATATTATTAAACACTACAGTGAACAATTATGATTTAGTACAAATGTGTAATTGAGTGTTCATATCTTGCATTTCCTCACAGGAAGTAGCAACAGATTTAAAACTCTCCTCTGTGGTGTTGTCTCTTTGGCCATGGCTCCTTCTGAACGACCCGGGCATGGTTGCAGCATTAGAACTGCTCTGTGTATACACGGCCAACTGCACTGCAGGTAAACGAAAATCTGCCGATCATGATGTGTGAGTCATACCCAACCTTGAAATGTCAGGAAAAATGCAGGAAAATAATCCATGGCATATATGGCATCCTCCATGTAGGAGGAAGCTGTATTTTTTTTTCTCCCTATAACAGCATATCCCAAAGTGTTTTCCTCCTCTTATACCACAGAAATTTATATTAAGTCATGCATCTCGGCAGGGAATCTGGAGCCGGAGTCCAGATCATGGAAAAGTCTCTGATGCTTTATATAGAGCGTAACTGAGATGAACAGAAAATAGAATGTCTTGGGAGGGACATAATATTGCTAGGACTAATAAGAAAGAATATAGAAGGGAGTTAAAATGCTAATGCTGTGTGTGTGTGTGGCTCTCTGCACCAGTGATCGGAGTCGTAATTCAGTACTGTAAGAGCTTCTGTGTTCAACTGACATAAGCTTAATGGCTACAATAGAGACTCTGTTGGTGTGAGTGGACTGTTTCAGATGTGGTGAGCTAGAGGTTATGTAGAGGCTATCAGTTATGCTCAGTAATGTAAGGTTATGTACACTGTAGTGCACGTGACATGGACTACATTTGATAAGTTAACTCACGGCTGTGTGGGTAGTTGTGGGTACTTTATTGTTATTCCGCGTTGCCTCACGTTAAACGGTTTCTAATGCAAATTAAATGAAAACATTGATGAACAGGTATTAACTGCTCCGAAATGGCATTGCCCTGTTATATAATTAAGGAATTAAAAAATGTGCTGTTGTAGCAATCCACAATGGGATTACTGTTAGGACCCAGCATGATAGTGTTTTATTCCCTTTATATTTACATTTATTCATTTAGCAGGTGCTTTTATCCAAAGCGAATTTCAAATGAGAAAGTACAAGCAAAAAAGCCGATGCATCAGGCAGAGAACAATACAAGTTGTGCATCGCATGAAAGGGTTTGATGGAGCTGGCCGGGAGGCCCAGGAGTAGAGACTTGCAGTAGTCCAGTTTTGAGCTGGACTACACATTAGTTTTGTGGGAATGATTTTCTTGATATTGTACATAGTTAGCCTACAGGACTGTGTTGTTGTTCAAATGTGGTCGGCAAAGTTCAAGTGGTCATTGAAAGTCACCCCACGGTGCTAGAACGTCTGTAGATTTTTGAAATGTGTAGTAAAAAATGGAGGAGGTCTTACCACATAAAAGGCATTTCTCTATAAATTGGCAGACAAAATGTTCCTGTAAACTTCTGAATTCATTATCCTTCCCTCATGAGTTACATCATTATTGAAGATTAGTGAGCCTGTTAGAGAAGCAGCCATGCAAGCCCAAGTCATGACACTGCCACCACCATGTCTCACAGATGAGCTTGTATGTTTTGGATCGTGACCAGATCCCTTCTTTCTCCACATTTGGCCTTTCCATCACTTTGGTAGAGGTTAATCTTGGTTCCAGAACTTTTGTGGCTCATCGCTGCATTTCCTTGTGAATTCTAAAATGGTTTTCCAATTCTTACTGCTGATGAGTGGATTTCATCTTGTGATATGGCCTCTAGATTTCTGCTCTCAATGTCTTCTTCAAACAGTGAATTATCATAACTTCACCCCTACCCTGTGGAGGTTGTTGGTGGATGCAATTGACTGTTGTTTGGGGTTTTTCTTCACAGTTCTCACAATGTTTCTGTCATCAGCTGTTGTTTTCCATGGCCGACCCATTCGGTGTCTGTTGCTCAGCACACCAGTAGTTTATTTCTTTTTCAGCACATTCCAAATTGCTATATTGGCCATGCCTAATGTTGGTGCAATGCCTCTGATTGACTTTCCTCTTTTCTCAGCTTCAGAATTGCTTGCTATTCTCCCATACAGAGCTCTCTGATCTTCATGCTGGCTTATCCTTTTTAACAACAAATGCAGTCTTAAAAGAAAGAGTAGATGTTCAGAGCTATTTATTGTTTAAACAGTCAATCTCACAGGACACACCTGGGTAACAAGAAACACCTGTCAATCACATGTCCCAATATTTTTGCTCACCTACAGATGTGCTATGTTCGATGTTGTTTACCACATCTACATATAAATACCAGGAAATAAAAGCTGAACTTCTAAACTCTCATATTCATCTGGGCGGCTGTGGCTCAGTCAGTAGAGCGGGTTGTCCACTAATCCACTAATTGTAGGGTTGGTGGTTCGAATCCTGGCCCGGGTGATCCCATGCCGAAGTGTCCTTGGGCAAGACACTGAACCCTAAGTTGCCCCCGATGGCAAGCTAGCACCTTGCATGGAAGCCCTGCTACCATTGGTGTGTGAGTGTGTCTCATTTGTAAGTCGCTTTGGATAAAAACGTCTGCTAAATGAATAAATGTATGTAAATGTCATCTTTTGAGATCAAACCCAAATGTCTTCAGTCTACAGCAAAAAAAAATTTAATTGGCCTTGCTGTTCCAATAGTTTCGGAGGAGATGGTAGCTCTAGCTTCTATCAAGCTTGAAATTGATGAGAGTAAATGGCATAAGTGGTGCTATTTTTTATAAAGCTTTTACCTCGGACTTCACCTAGGAAAAACAGTTGCATGCTCTTCTTTTTTTGTTTTCTTTGTAACAATGATTCTTTTTGAGCTCATTGAACACCAAGCACCAAAACAGGATGTGGCTTCACATCTGTGATGCAGCTCTTACCAACTTTTTATTTTACTTGTTCTTTTGTTGCCGTGTTTGATTTGTAACTTGTACTGCACTACATCTTTGAGAGCTCAGTAAGAATGTGAAGTGTTAAGAGGATTTAGAAGTACAGAAAATCTGTATTGAATTCCCTTTGCTCGCTTTTATCAATTAAAATTATTTGCCATTCTTCTTCTCATTATTATTATTATTATAATGCGCAGTGCAGATTGCACATCCTTCAGCTCGCTATTATTGGAGTTCTTCACAAGTTTTGTCTTTCACACCGTCACTTTTCAAACAGTCTCAGCTGTTCTGCTGTTAAAGCCACATCTTCATCACCGTGATGAATAACCATTACACGTGTTTATAGAGTAGGTGTGAATGGGAGGTGTCACTTCATTATAACCGGTTTGAATTGTTTGGTTAACACATTTCTATTTCTCAGCCTTTGCGTGGGGAAGGTTTGCATTTTTCGCACATGCTTTTTATTATCCACTCCATAATCCACCTTGCCTTCTTTAAATCTTTGCAATAGAAAAGGTTCTGTACATCATAGACACATTGTTTGCACTTAGACTTTGCCTTTGTTTGTGGAAATTTATTAGCTTTAATTCCAATTGTTTGCTATAAAACTAGATATCGGTAGCCGGATAGTGTTTGAAACTAGTCCAATGTGGCATAAATCTGCAACCCTGACAACCCTGTCATTAGCCGTCCTGTACGCTGCTCCTCTCCCAAGCATGGAGCAACGTCATTCCTGCACCAGTGGGCTTTTAGTAGTGCTTGTTGCAGTTTTCATTTTTTACCACTAGGTGAAATAATAACTCTAAGGTGCTAAATGCAGCCGCGAGCATGCTGCCCCAGGAAAGGTGAACAAATCAATGGAACTGTCTAATAGCAACATTTTCTATGTTGCTGGTCACTGAAAATAGGTCATTAGTATGTAGTGAATGAGCAACAACTCTTTCAAAGGTATGGTGTACAGTCCACATAGTCTAAGAATAGTAATATTCTGTGTGGGCGGCTGTGGCTCAGGTGGTTGAGTGGGTTGTCCACTAATCCACTAATTGTAGGGTTGGCGGTTCGATTCCCGGCTCACAGTGCTTGGGCAAGGCACTGAACCTCAAGTTTCTCCTGATGGCAAGTTAGCGCCTTGAATGGCAGCTCTGCTACTATTGTGTGAATGGGTGAATGAGACACAGTGTAAAGCGCTTTGGATAAAAGCGCTATACAAGTGCGCCATTTACCATTTAATAAATGGATAAACAATATAACAAAGAAAATCATATAATCGTTAGTATGCTGAAGCATATTGTTCTGAAGTGAGATGTTTATATATCACATTGGGAACAGTCAGAGGTAAAGATGTTCCTTTAGGGGTTTTTTTGTTCAACAGGAACATCTTCAAAACCAAGGCGGTTGGGTTTTGCGGTTTCTCGGTAACAAGCTGCATTTTTTTCTGACATTAGATCCAAGCGAAAGTGAGGGAACAATTTTGTATTGCTGTTTATAATGGAAGTGATTACAGGAGATAACTTGTATCACAGACTGCCCTGACATGACATGTCTCTATTGATAGTCTATAATAAATGAAAAATTGTTATCATTCACAAATTGCTGTGGTGTAAGAGAAATAAAACACTGAGACAAAAGAAACAACTGTGGGGTAGTAACAGTACCTCAGATTTGCCCAGCATCGGTTATTTTCCTAATACAGCACATCCCCAAATGTTCTATTATTACAGATTTTACAAATAATCCGTCCAGTTATCTGTGCTGTTTATTCATATTTCACCTCTGTTCTCTCTCTCTGTCTCTCTCTCAGCATGCAGTGCTGTATGTGGTAGTTCAGCTCATGCTGCTTTACCTAGAAATCCTGTGACGAACACGCTGATGCATGCGGTGATGAAGTTGGCGTCGCAGGTTCCTCCTGATAATAACAGCATCCATGCTCTTTCTTTCTCTCTGCTTGCTAATCTGTCTATCTCCAGAGACTGCAGAGGCCTCCTACAGAAGGTACGGTGCATGTTATGCTAAATGTAAGTTTGCACCCTGCACAATTTTTGGTTTAATGTACCGTGATCCGATGGGTTCCATGTAGGAGGAAGCTGTATTTTTAGGCAGCAGTTGTTCTTGTATGATAAAGTCCGTGTCATCTGTAAGGAACCTTTTTTTTTTTTTTGGATTTATATTTTTTATTGATTCTCATACACTTTTCAGAAAAATATATCAATACAGAATAAATTTTTTTTTTACCCCAATAACAGCCCCTCCCACCCCACCCAGGAATGTTTACATATGATTAATTTATTTATGATTCATGCTCATGTAATTCAATTACATATGTTTCGTATTATTTTCATAAATCCATACAGAATCAAAGAAAAAAGGGAAGAATGGGGGGGGGTTAAGATAAATATTATTGACTGTCCACCTCTCCTCAATCTACCTCCAGGGTGCGTACATCCTTGAAGTAGGTAATAAACTGTTGCCATTTTCCCAAAAATTAGTC
>JAFFST010000352.1:0-7500 GCA_022414735.1 Noturus placidus | reverse complement strand
CTTTCACAAACCTAGCGAGTGATGTAACAATAAATACTGCCGTCATACAGGCATCTTTCCCTTTCGCCGTCTCTCCTCGTACTGGGCGGCTGTGGCTCAGTCGGTAGAGTGGGTTGTCCACTAATCCACTAATCGTAGGGTTGGTGGTTGGAATCCCGGCCCGGGTGATCCCATGCCGAAGTGTCCTTGGGCAAGACACTGAACCCTAAGTTGCCCCCGATGGCAAGCTAGCACCTTGCATGCAGCTCTGCTACCATTGGTGTGTGAGTGTGCACTTGTAAGTCGCTTTGGATAAAAGCGTCTGATAAATGTAATGTAATGTACACACACGGACCATATAAACTCTATACGGACCGGTCTGCTCGTGTCCCTCGTCTCATCCGTTCTGCTGCCGTGAGTGTATTTTTTATACATCGCTAACATCTAGCGTCCCCTCTTTCGGATTAACTGGAACTGGGACGGACTCGCTGCACTGTTTGCTAGTTAGTCCTCAGATTCCTGTGTGTGTTACGGCTCACCTATCTCTTTCTACGCCAGGTCGGGTTCTTCCAGAACCATTTCTTTGGAGCGTTCACATCCTAACCATCACCCAACCCCAACGAGAAAGCCTGTGAGTACACGTCGCTAGCATGGTTGAATGGTTCTCCTTCGCCATACCAGAATCTGCTAACATACATAACGCTGTCCTTCTCCCGGCCGTGTCGGGTTCTCGCTCGGATTACGTTCCCATCTATCCCCGGCGTCCCCGCCCGTGGCTGAATCAAAACGATTGCTGGGTTGCAAAGCGATCGTAGTGCTTTAAAACGGTTGCAGCGTTTTTATGCTAATTATGCTAATGCTAATATGCTTAATCGGTTATGCTAACATGGTGCTTTTTAGGTTTTTAGATCGGACTCGAGTGGTTTAAATGGACTGCAGTGCAGCGTTTCAGTGCTTATAAAGTACGTTTTACACCAAGGACTTTAAATCCATTGCAGTGTGTTGAATATTTAGCGGCGTTTGATGCTTTCGGTGTTTTAAATCAGTCACTGTATTCAGTATAAACTCATTGTTGCGTCTTCAATCCACTGCGGTGCTTTAAAGGATCGCGTTACATCATATTATGACGTGTTTTTAAACCAATCGGCAATTTTGGTGTTTTAAAATCGATTTTAATTACGCAGCCGATTGCTTTTTTGGTAAATATGTGGCTAATTAAATCAAATCTGGCTAATCCCTGAATGACTTACTGTTATATTTAAAAATGATTATGTTTTTAAAAATATTTACTTAAATACGAACTAGTGATGAGTTAAGGAAAGCGTGTACTAATCACATACTAACGAAGCGCTACGCTTAACTACGACGCGAGTCTTACGAATTTGGGCGTGAATATCGAACACATTAGTATGGGTTTGTTAGTTAACGTGTTAATTAAACTAAATCAAACGCGCGCTATGAGAAAGAATATGAAATAAACATTGACATTTCGAAAACTAACGTGGCGGTCGTTATTGACGTGTGAATTCCTAAGACGCGTCATTAGTTCGTGATTAGTGATTAGTGCATGCGTTAACTCATCATTAGTTCGTATTCGGGTATTAGTGCAGGATTGTTCACGTTATTGAATTTGTAGCATTTTATTGAAAAAAAAATTCCTGTAAGTAATTTTCTTAAATAAATAAAGTTTTTTTTTCTTTCTAGTACTTTCCAATATTTACAAAAACAAAATGCTATTAAATTCAAGACTTTTGCTAAAATGTTTTCCTGACTGCATAACACGCTAGTTTAGGGACTGAATTGGCTGCTGAGTGATGACTGTTAGACTGTTAGAGAGACAGCAGTATTGATCAACTACCGGGCGGCTGTGGCTCAGTCAGAAGAGCGGGTTGTCCACTAACCCACTAATCGTAGGGTTGGTGGTTCGAATCCCGGCCCGGGTGATCCCATGCCGAAGTGTCCTTGGGCAAGACACTGAACCCTAAGTTGCCCCCGATGGCAAGCTAGCACCTTGCATGCAGCTCTGCTACCATTGGTGTGTGAGTGTGTCTCATTTGTAAGTCGCTTTGGATAAAAGCGTCTGCTAAATGAATAAATGTAATGTAATGATAAAGTTCAGAACTCATAGGATATCAGGAAGGAAAGTTAAGTAGCTAGCTCGTAGCAAGGTTCTGTTGTTTTTTCCCCAGATTGTTGTTACGATATTCTGATGAACACAAACCTGGGAGTTCTTTAGCAGCTCTATTACAATGAGTTTTTTTTTTAACCAACACAAGACAGAGAGTGAGACAGAAGGAGGCGTGTTTAAGGATTGTGGGTAGTTCAGTGCGATTGTTCTGTTGGAAAGTTCGCAGTTAAACTGGTGTGCTTGGTTTCTTTCGGGTTCTGTTTGTTTGATTGGCGTGAGCATTGTTTCCATCGAGACTCGAGTCTGCGTTTTTGTGAACAATAATTCAGGATTTAAAGTTTAATCTCTCTCTGTCTTTCTCTCATACACACACACACACACACACACACACACACACACACACACACACACACACACACACAGAGTTTCTAATTGAAATGAGTCATTTATGGAACATTACTCCAGAAACATAATATACACAACCCTAAGGAATGTAAAGAGAGAGAGAGAGAGAGAGAGAGAGAGAGGGAGAGAGAGAGCGTTGGAAAGAGAGGGGGGAGAGAGATAAAGAGAGAGGGAGACAGAGAAAGAGAGAGGGAGACGGGGAGAGACAGAGAGAGAGAGAGAGAGAGAGAGAGAGAGAGGGAGACGGGCAAAGAGAGAGAAAGACAGAGAGGGAGACGGAGAGAGAGATAAAGAGAGAGAGAGAGAGAGAGAGAGAGAGAGGGAGACGGGCACAGAGAGAGTAAGACAGAGAGGGAGACGGAGAGAGAGAGGGAGACAGAGACGGAGAGAGAGAGAAAGAGAGAGAGGGAGATGGAGAGAGCGAGAAAGAGAGAGAGCAGGACAGAGACGGAGAGAAAGAGAGAGGGAGATAGAGAGAGAGAAAGAGACAGTGCAAGACAGAGAGGGGGAGAGAGAGAGCGCTGGAAAGAGAGGGGGGAGAGAGATAAAGAGAGAGGGAGACAGAGAAAGAGAGAGGGAGACGGGGAGAGACAGAGAGAGAGAGAGAGAGAGAGAGAGAGAGAGGGAGACGGGCAAAGAGAGAGAAAGACAGAGAGGGAGACGGAGAGAGAGATAAAGAGAGAGAGAGAGAGAGAGAGAGAGAGAGGGAGACGGGCAGAGAGAGAGTAAGACAGAGAGGGAGACGGAGAGAGAGAGGGAGACAGAGACGGAGAGAGAGAGAAAGAGAGAGAGGGAGATGGAGAGAGCGAGAAAGAGAGAGAGCAGGACAGAGACGGAGAGAAAGAGAGAGGGAGATGGAGAGAGAGAAATAGAGAGAACGAGACAGACATTTAGAGAGAGAGAAAGAAAGAGAGCGAGACAAAGATGGAGAGAGAGAAAAAGAGGGAGGGAGACAGAGAGAGTGAGAAAGAGTGAGAGCAAGACAGAGATAGAGAGAGAGAGAGAGAGAGAATGAGACAGAGACATTGAGAGAGAGAGAGAGAGACAGACATTGAGAGAGAGAGAGAAAGAGAGAACGAGACAGAGACATTGAGAGAGAGAGAGAAAGAGAGAGCGAGACAGAGACCTTGAGAGAGAGAAAGAGAGAGCAAGACAGAGACATTGAGTGAGAGAGAGAGAGAGCGAGACAGAGACCTTGAGAGAGAGAAAGAGAGAACAAGACAGAGACATTGAGAGAGAGAAAGAGAGAGCGAGACAGAGACATTGAGAGAGAGAGAGAGAGAGAGAGAGCGAGACAGAGACATTGAGAGAGAGAGAGAGAGAGAGAAAGAGAGAGCAAGACAGAGACATTGAGAGAGAGAGAGAGAGAGAGAGAGAGAGAGCGAGACAGAGACATTGAGAGAGAGAGAGAAAGAGAGCGAGACAGAGACATTGAGAGAGAGAGAGAGAAAGAGAGAGCGAGACAGAGACATTGAGAGAGAGAGAGAGAGAGAGAAAGAGAGAGCAAGACAGAGACATTGAGAGAGAGAGAGAGAGAGAGAAAGAGAGAGCGAGACAGAGACATTGAGAGAGAGAGAGAGAGAGCGAGACAGAGAGAGACATTGAGAGAGAGAGAGAAAGAGAGCGAGACAGAGACATTGAGAGAGAGAGAGACAGAGAAATAGAGAGAGAGAAAGAGAGAGCGAGACAGAGAGAGACATTGAGAGAGAGAGAGAGAGAGAGAGAAAGAGAGCGAGACAGAGACATTGAGAGAGAGAGAGAGAGAGAGAGAGAGAGAGAGAGCGAGACAGAGACATTGAGAGAGAGAGAGAGAGAGAGAGAGAGAGTGAGACAGAGACATTGAGAGAGAGAGAGAGAGAGAGTGAGACAGAGACATTGAGAGAGAGAGAGAGAGAGAAAGAGAGAGCGAGACAGAGACATTGAGAGAGAGAGAGAGAGAGAGAGAGAGAGAGCGAGAGAGAGACATTGAGAGAGAGAGAGAGAGAGAGACAGAGACATTGAGAGAGAGAAAGAGAGAGAGAGAGACAGACATTGAGAGAGAGAGAGAAAGAGAGCGAGACAGAGACATTGAGAGAGAGAGAGAGAGAGAGAAAGAGAGAGCAAGACAGAGAGAGAGAGAGAGAGAGAGAGAGAGAGAGAGAGAGAGAGAGAGAGAAAGAGAGAGTGAGACAGAGACATTGAGAGAGAGAGAGAGAGAGAGAGAGAGAGAGAGCGAGACAGAGACATTGAGAGAGAGAGAAAGAGAGAGTGAGACAGAAACATTGAGAGAGAGAGAGTGAGACAGAGACATTGAGAGAGAGAGAGAAAGAGAGCGAGACAGAGACATTGAGAGAGAGAGAGAGAGAGAGAGAGAAAGAGAGAGCAAGACAGAGACATTGAGAGAGAGAGAGAGAGGGAGGGGGGGAGAGAGAGAGAGAGAGAGAGAGAGAGAGAGAGAGAGGGAGACGGGCAAAGAGAGAGAAAGACAGAGAGGGAGACGGAGAGAGAGATAAAGAGAGAGAGAGAGAGAGAGAGAGAGAGTGGGCGAGTGAGAGAGAGAGAGAGAGAGAGAAAGAGAGAGCGAGACAGAGACATTGAGAGAGAGAGAGAGAGAAAGAGAGAGTGAGACAGAGACATTGAGAGAGAGAGAAAGAGAGAGTGAGACAGAAACATTGAGAGAGAGAGAGTGAGACAGAGACATTGAGAGAGAGAGAGAGAGAGAGAGAGAGAGCGAGAGAGAGACATTGAGAGTGAGAGAGAGAGAGAGAGAGAGAGCGAGACAGAGACATTGAGAGAGAGAGAGACTGCACATGTATTTAATCAGTTAAACAATAGTGCCCTGCAGAATGGCGGCATAATGATGATGTCATAAACCTCCTGTAAGTGTGAATAATGGGAATAATAGTGCACCTAGCCAACACACACACACACACACACACACACACACACACACACTCACACACACACACACACACACACACACACACACACACACACACACACACTCTCTCACACACACACACACATATACACACACATATACACACACACACTCTCACACACACACACACACACACACACACACGTTTGTTTTGGAGTCTGACTCCATCTCGACTGGAGTGTGTTTTTATTGGGTCTTTCACCTGAAATGTCCTCAACCGAGAGAAAGGCGTGTTTATACACACACAGGAAAAGGGAACGACGGTGTAGTGATCTTCTTCTATTACAACACACTCAGGGGTTACAGAGTGTAACAGTAACAGTGTTTTATTCCTCTTATACAACAGCGACCTGTCAACAATTCCAACTCTTTTGTTTGTTAAAGAACAACACACAGTACTTTTTATCCGTTTATAGTTACATCTAACGTCTAGGAAACAAGTTACTCACGCATTAGCAGCTACAGTCATTCTGTCTCTCTGAAAGTTAACAAGACAAAACACCAGACTTTATAAACTTACCAACAAACGCGAAAGTGTGACGTCCTGTCTTCCACTGGAGACTCATTCCATACAGGTCAAGTAAAGGTCTCCTTACGGAAAACCATCATACACCTCCCCTTGAACGAGCTGTTACTACGGCAACGAGAACGTCTACGCTATTACAAATAGAGAAACAGGACATGAATCGACACCTTCTGACCAATCAGAATCGAGCATTCAACAGCACCGTGCTATAAATATCATACGTTTAATGTAGTCTCCTCAGCTCTTCTCCAAAAGAAAATAAAAGCACATAATGTCCTGATCCTCGCCAGGTGGTCTTATACTATGTTTATATTTGCAGGATCGTCTGCTCGTAACATCTGCTAGGCTTCACATTGGGTGAAGTTTTCCACCCAAATGTTCACCTCACACGGCTTTTCAGAATATTTCAACTGTAATGTTACATGGGTCGGTGGTACGAACAGGACTTGGCTGTGTTTAGCAATGTGCCAACACTGACATCAACGCCGAGGTGTTCAGTAAAGACGCCGGCGTTACTTCTGTATAGGTGAAACATGCGTATTTGTCAGTACTGTATTTAAGAACTACAGGGTGTCCCAAAAAGTCAACATACAGAGGGGGAAATGAACACTTTCTAGCAAAATATCTTCCCACACACACACACACACACGCACACACACACGAGACGGTCGCCAAACTTATTAACCAATTCAAAAAGACTCGAAGTCTTGAGGACCGACCGAGAAGTGGATGTCCACGGACTTCCGACGTGGTGCTGGAAAACATCGTCCCCTGTCTATGAGATTTTTACTCAAGCAAATTTACAAAAAAAAAAAAACAAGCCCATACATTATTACTCCTTATATTGTTTTTTTTTTTATCTTACGCAGTTGCTATGGTACTCGGGTATGATTTCACCTTTACGATTTATAGTCCACATCAAAGAAAACTGCACGTGACTGTACTATTGAGATATTTCCTGACAAACACACACACAAAAACATACGCACACACAAAAAACCGCAAGTACAAAGATGAAGCACGGTCAAATCAGTTCCAGTAAGCCTTACAGCCAGTTCCCCTGCCCCCAAATATCTTCCAAATATCTGGATGGATGGATTGATGGGTGGGTGGTTGGGTGGATAGGTGGATGGATGGATGGATGGATGGATGGGTGGATGGATGGGTGGATGGATGGATGGATGGATGGGTGGATGGATGAATGGATGGGTGGATAGGTGAATGGGTGGATGGATGGGTGGGTGGTTGGGTGAATAGGTGGATGGATGGATGAATGGATGGGTGGATGTATGAAAGGATGGGTGGATGGATGGGTGGGTGGTTGGGTGGATAGGTGGATGGATGAATGGACGGATGGATGGATGGGTGGATGGATGTATGGATGGGTGGATGGGTGGATGGATGGATGGGTGGATGGATGTATGGATGGGTGGGTGGATGGATGGATGGATGGGTGGATGGGTGTATGTACGGATGGGTGGGTGGGTGGATCGATGTATGGGTGGGTGGGTGGATGTATGGATGGATGGATGGGTGTGTGGA
>JAFFST010000347.1:13899-21192 GCA_022414735.1 Noturus placidus | reverse complement strand
ATGGCTTTCTTCTTGCCACTCTTCCATAAAGGCCAGATTTGTGCAATATACGACTGATTGTTGTCCTATGGACAGAGTCTCCCACCTCAGCTGTAGATCTCTGCAGGTCATCCAGAGTGATCATGGGCCTCTTGGCTGCATCTCTGATCAGTCTTCTCCTTGTATGAGCTGAAAGTTTGGAGGGACGGCCGGGTCTTGGTAGATTTGCAGTGGTCTGATACTCCTTCCATTTCAATATTATCGCTTGCACAGTGCTCCTTGGGATGTTTAAAGCTTGGGAAATCTTTCTGTATCCAAATCCGGCTTTAAACTTCTCCACAACAGTATCTCTGACCTGCCTGGTGTGTTCCTTGTTCTTCATGATGCTCTCTGTGCTTTAAACGGACCTCTGAGACTATTACAGAGCAGGTGCATTTATATGGAGACTTGATTATACACAGGTGGATTCTATTTATCAACATTAGACATTTAGGTCAACATTGGATCATTCAGAGATCCTCACTGAACTTCCGGAGAGAGTTTTCTGCACTGAAAGTAAAGGGGCTTGCCCAATTTTTCAGTTTTTTATTTGTTGAAAAGTTTGAAATATCCAATAAATTTCGTTCCACTTCATGATTGTGTTCCACCTGTTGTTGTTTTTTCACAAAAAATTACAGTTTTATATCTTTATGTTTGAGGCCTGAAATGTGGAAAAAAGGTCAACCAGTTCAAGGGGGCCGAATGCTTTCGCAAAGCACTGTATAGCTTTACTCCCTAAGTCTGGATATACAGTATATTTGGCCTCAAAATCAGAGAGGGTTAATGAGCACTAGGTTGGTCAGGATGGTTGGTTGGCTGGTTAGATGGATTGATGGAGACAGAGAACAGAATCAGTAATTCCAAATGAATTTATTTACACTTTTGATAAAGACAGTGATTATTGCACATAGTACAGTAAAACCATGTTTGAAAGCTTTCTTCATATGTCCCTTTTGTCATTCTTACGTGAATGAGTTGTGATTCTAGTATGGGGTTAAGAGTATGTAGAACATGCTTTGGTAAGACACTGTGTTTGTGTCTGGCACTGGAAAGGGTCTTCCATGGAGAAATCAAACAATGTTAGTCAGATTCACACTGATCAACCTAAGAATGTGATCAATTATTCACCATTTCAGTGGAACCTGGCACCACCTCTATGTGAGCATAATGAATCAATTATGTTTGTTCCGCAACACAGTGTACATATTTTCCCAATAGCGAGTGAGCAGAAACTCACAGAATGTTGCTATTGCGCTCCAAAAAGGTTTGCACCTTCCTGAAAAATAAATATAAGACAGACAATGTACAAGTAAACCAATCTCACACACAAAGACTCTTAAATTAAACATTTGTCAAACGGTGCCAGTTCCATTTCAAAGGGAACGCAACATTGCGTGAGCTTCATGTTGTGGGAAGCGCCTTCGCGCGTGACCGGTATCTGAAGTCTGTGTTAAATCATGCCTATTTATAGGCCTGCTGTGGGCAGGTGATGTGGCATTTCACGTGTCGTGTGACTATAAATGATGCCTGTAAACCATGTCTTCAGCAAAGCCACAGTGGCAGTGTTGCAGACCTACCAAGCAGACCTTTTGAACGAGCTACACAGTGGAAAGGGAATTGTGCCCGAAGTGGTGGCGGAGCTTCTCCTACAATGAGGGCATGTCTATCCCAACACACTTAGGATCAATCCTATCAACATTGAGCAAGAGAAAGTGTTTGGATGTTTCCAACTGGGTGGATGGAACCTTGTCACTGTTGTTAATCATTTTGCTGTCAAATATAACTTTTATAAAATTAGAGCTGCCAAGGTACTGAAAACAGTGGGAAAACCGTCAGAAAATGAGGACGAATCCCCTGAGAGTAATGATCGTCATACAGCGATACCTACATGCTCTGAGAACTTGGAGGTGTCCCCGGTTTCTAGCCTCAGGTCGCACTCTAGGGGCATCTCCTTATCGCAAGACAGTAATGACAGATACCTCTCTCATGGGCTGGGGCGTGGACTTAGACGGCCGTCCAACTCATGGTCTCTGGACAGTCCCTCGTCTAGAGTGGCGTATAAATCACCTAGAAATGCGAGCTGTATTCCCACCACTGAAATCCTTTCTTGCTCAGTTGAGAGGTCACAATGTGTTAGTTATGACAGACAATACAGCGTTGGTATGATACATCAACATTTCCCTCACTGCTTTGGCAGTGACAGTACAGATGATGCTGTGTCAAAGCAGTGCATCTCTAATAGTGTAAGCACTCTCTATCGCTTTTGAGGCATGAGTCCTTGCTACACCCCTGGGCATAAGGGCTCATTCCACTAAGGTGGTCGCCTCCTCAAAGGCTTTATCCAAAGGGGTACCCTTTCAGGATGTGTATGCTGTGACGGGATGGTCTATGTCACATACATTCATTCGGTATTACAGTTTGGACGGACATGAATTCCACCCCAGGCTCGAGGATCTTGCAGTGACCATCAGGCACAGACCTTTTAGGACAGGCCATACCCTCAGTATGACGGAGTGGGTATACTCGTTCCCACAGCTTGAAGTTCACGCAACATTGAGTTCCCTTTGAAAGGGAATGTCTGGGTTACGCATGTAACCCTGTTCCCTGTGATTCCCCTAGAATCACAACAGCTTTTTCATACTGGGGTGTGCTTGTAAATTGCTTCTTCGCGTCAGACAAAGAGAAGCTAATGACATGGTTTACAGGCACCATTTATACTCACGCAAAACGCCACATATCCTGAGCAGACTTCATATACCGGTACCTTCTCAGGGAACAGGGTTACGTGTGTAAACCAGACGTTTTGAATGATAATAAATGAATGTTTTTAAAGATTTTTAAATGTACAAGATGAACCAAAAGAATGCCATTCAGAACGATGGCATCAACGAGGGAATACGGCGTGACACAAAAAGGCACCAAGAACAAAAAAGAAAGGCAGACATTCACAAATGCTCCCAAAGTTACAATTTTATCCTAAAAGACAAAGAGAAGCTGATGACTGTCATTTATAGGCCCTATTTATATAGTCAAGCACATGTCTTCTCTGTGTCGTCCATATCTCCAGTATGATATTTCAATACATCATTCATGTGGTACACCACACGTTGTCTTCTGTTTGTCTTCTGTCTGCTTTTTTTTTAGTAAAAAAAAAAGTCTTTCCTGCGAGTCCCCACTGTTCTCATGTATGAGCAGGCTCAAAAGAATACTGAAAAACACTTGTTCCTTGTGTACAAATCATTAGTCTGATAGAAATATCTGTTTCTGAAAGCCTCAGTTCACGATGAGGCTTACGGTGGTTCAAACAGTCTCATGACAAACAGAGTCAAAACAGTTTTGTATGACAAATCCTCCATAACTGAGAACGGGTCATAAATATGAACACTGTAAACGCTTCATAAATTCTGCACAACAATTTTAAGTAAAATGTTTAAAAAATACTCAAACTATTCATAAACTATTTAAGACAAGAACTGTAAAGGGAGATTATATTCCCACGTTATTTTCAGATGTTATTTTCGTACATTTGCAGACACTTGTCAATAAATTATACAGCAGGGATCATGAGATTTCAGTTTTATTATGCCCATTTATAAATGCATTTCTATATGTGTATCCACTCCAAACATTCTGACTGGACCTTCACTTCAGGAATCTTTTCATTATTTTCAATGACACTTTGAATGAAGTGCTTTTTAGACTGTTTTTTTTTTGTTTGTTTTGTTTGTTTTGTTTGTTTGGTTTGTCTAGTTACATAATGTTTTGTCCCGTCCATATGCAAATCTGTTTGCTTTGTTTGAGACCATGAACTTTATTAAAACCAGACTTTAGAGCTGCAACAATATTTGATGAAAAGAATAGTTAGCACTTATATTATTAATATATATTAAAGTGATAAATAGATCTATGGTGTGCATGAGTCATATGTACGCTTGTTGAGGTTTCACGGTCCTTTCACAGAAAACCACAATTTTGATGTTTCACAAAAAACAAACGGGAAAAAACTTCACAAAATACCTTGCACAAAACAAGGACCATGTAGCGACGGCATAGACGAAATGATATGTAATCTATATTAAAAACATAGCGTGAAACAAAATGGTCACCATTAAAGAGAGCGATATTGTGTTTCAGAGACTAAATCTGACCCCTGGCTTGAATTCACTAAACCAGAGCAGATGTCATCTCAGTGGAAACCACATTAGCATACTGTCTTTCACATGCAAACACACTCAGAAGCTTAATTAGAGTTTCACACCATTGGCTTTCAACTGGAAGCGCCTCGTATGAAAAATAAATTGCTGACCAAATGGTAGCTTCGGTGGTGAATGCCATCACCTGCACATCCCCGTATGCACGTGTAGGATTCCACGTGCATGCATGTGCAGGAAATTGAAGATCTCGTGCGGCATCGCATGGAAGCCCGGGCGTGGTTTGACATTGTCGTAGTAGTGGTGCGTAACGAATATGCCTGCTGGGTTCATGGGGAATGCCCAGAAGCCGTAGAGGTGCACCTCTTGGCATAGTTCGAGTGCCGCTGTGACCAGCATGAGGCCACTGCTTAAGCGTTTGGCATGGACACCCTGTGCCGCCCAGAAGCGTTGTGCACCCAGGAGGTACTGTGGGTGGAAGAAGAAAACACCGCGTGCAGCGCTGCCACCAAAGTCATCCAGAGCATACTTGACACGAAAGGACACGTCAGTATTGCGTGCATTATAAAACGCAGGCAGCACCACGGAGGCATTCTCATAGCTTGCCAGGACTTCATAGAACGGCCGCCGCCACTTCTCCAGTTTCTGGAACCTGTAAGAGGCAGTATACGTGAACAAGTGCATTTGTGTACATAGTTTCTCTTCCTCTGTTAAAGGGTTTAATCGTGCATGAATGTGAGATTTTGCAGGTTTTACATAAAATCAGTGTATATAATTTGTGCATAATTGACCTTTTGTAATAACTGTAATATGTATAAACTAAAATTAAATTAACTAATTAAATTTTTTTATTTAAAATATAATGTAATAATGTAATAATATGAATAAAATTTCAGTGGCAGTGAACAAATATAATGGACCAACATGGACAAATATATGGTCCATATAAATATACATGCCCACACACTTTCTTAGTGCTCTTCCAGTGTGTATGAGACTCACAACCCCCTGCTCACCGCTCTGTGATGATGCTTGGGTTGATGGTCACCAGATCAGTCTTAGTTCCCACATCTGCTGCATACTTCTCAGAAATAGGAGGAATGTTACATCTGAGACGAGAGAAAGAGAGAGACAGAGAAAAAGAGAGATATAAGTGGTAGCTCCAAGGGAAATGTTTTGTTTCTATCCAGAATTGAGGGCAGTTTATTTTATTGGTGGAGGCAGACACTTTGACACACAGTGATAATAGACACTGGCTGTGTCCGACATCGCGTACTGTGACGGACACTGCACGGCCGTCAAAGCAGTACGTATTAAACAGTATGGGTGTGTAGTATAAATATAATCCCGGACATACTACATCCTTGATGGCATCTGACCGACGTCATCATAAATACAAAAATCTTGAAGGAACCGTCCGATTTAAGCAACTGCACTAAGAGCAAAATGCACATCAGGAACGTTAACTGGCGCACAGAGGCTTAGTGGTTAGCATGTTTGCCTCACACCTCCAGGGTCCGGGGTTTGAATCCCTCCAGGGACCGTCTGTGCAGAGTTTGCATGTTCTCCGCGTGCTGTGGGGGTTTCTTCCGGGTACTCCGGTTTCCTACCCCAGTCCAAAGACATGCATGGTAGGCTGATTGGCATGTCTAAAGTGCCAGTAGTGTATGAATGGGTGTGTACCCCACCAGGGTGTACCCTGCCTTGTGTCCCATGCTCCCTGGGATAGGCTCCAGGTTCCCCGTGACCCTGATAAAGGAGTAAGCGGTAGAAGATGGATGGATGGAGCGTTAACTGAATTAGTGATGTAATGTGGGCGTGGTTAACAGGCTGAGGCCATCTGGGTATTTCCTGCCTACTGTTTCTCGCCTACTGAGAATTCGGACAAACCCTACCTCTTCCCCATGTCCATACCTCTGGCGTATTGCTTTTTGCCTACTGTGTAGTAGGGTAGTACGTGATTTCGGACGCAGCCACTGATTATAATGACTGATTATAAATACACTGTGACTTATAAGGGAGACACTGACACTGAAAGATACTGACCTTTTCTTTTGATATTAGTGACAATCAAAGACCTTGGTCAATGAAGAGAGACAAGTGAAATGTTAACCTTAATGAAAGACCCTTTAACTCCTGGAGAAGCTCAGACCCATCAGGAGACACACTCAGCCTGATAAAGAAACGACGCGACAATACACCAAGTCTGGTAAGAAACACTTAACAGCACAGAGAAGGTTGCATCTGTGTGATATTGCGAGTGCTGTAGTGCCCCCTGCTGTCCACATTTCAGCATTTAAAAATGATCATTTAAAAAATAATAATAAATGAGAAAATAACGTGTCTTTGTGCAGTAGGTTTTAATTTGACAGGTTTTAAATCTGAATGAGCTTCCTCACCCCACATCAGTGCCTGACAGTAATGTTTCTGTGGCTGAATAGACAAATCTTCACAGTCCCACTCCAAAATCTATTGGAAAGACTTCCCAGAAGCGTGCAGAGTTATTATAATAGCTAACAGGGGACTAAATCTGGAACGGGAAGTTCAAAAGGCACATATCTGGTGGCCCCCAGTTTGAGAACCACTGCTGTAAAGAGTAGTCTCGGGGGGCCATAAAGGAATGATACACTGATAAGAACATTTGGTTTAAGGGTAGGTGGGAACATAGTGGGGAAACTTTTTTAATTTTGGTGCCTATCCAATGTCTTATGAAGGCAAGGGGTCAAAACTGTCATTGCAATTGAAAAATCTACACTTGTAAACATTGGCCAACTGACAGCAGGCATAAGGTACCATGTACAAGCACAGATTTGGTGGAAACAGGGTGATATATTTGTAGGGGAGTAAATTCTCCCCAATTACTGAAGCACAGTGAATAATGGTTTCACTTTTACTTATACTAATGGTTGCTGGTTTACCTTTTTTTTAACTATTGTAGTTTAAAATCAAAGCCAACTATAGCTTCCATCAAATCTTTTTTTTATTCTCAGGTACAGAAGATGTCCTCAAACTTGAGTTAAATAAATCTTAACACTGTAAAAGCTACATATTATCTAAACATGGTCATTACTACTTACTGCCCACCATCACCTATAATGGTTCCAACCAGCGGTACTTGTGTGGA
>JAFFST010000347.1:6399-8899 GCA_022414735.1 Noturus placidus | reverse complement strand
TCTGACGGACGCATCTGTCAACATGCAGACAGGTCGAGGTTAGCGTAATTATTTAGCAAGCGAATTTAACCCTTGTGTTCTTTTCAGGTCAGAATGGCCCGGATAAATTTTTTTTTTTTTTTTTAACAACACTCAAGTGAAAATATTAGAGATTTAAATTTAAAACTTGATGAATTTTGCTCAGCTCATTATCTTTAATGGAAAAGCAAAATTGTATTCGAGAGATGATGTTCCATTCATTCTTACCTGAGAGTAATGGGTTTGAAGAAAATTCTTTAAAAATAATAATATTTTTTATGGAGATTGTTGTTTGGTTCATTCTGACCTGAGAGTGGAAAAAAGTGAAAAAATAAAAATATAAATTCCTATTTATTATGCTCCCAACTGCCCTAAGAGAGTGTAAAATAAAAAATATTGCTGTTTAGTTAAGCATAAAAAAATATTTTTAAAAATAAAATCAGAACAGATGATCTAAATTATTAAATGACCACTTTTTCTAAATAGTGAATAGATCAGGACAAGTAAATCTATCATCACCCTTCTGACTTCTCTGTTTCTCTTCCCTCTCCCTCTCTTTCATCTCTTTTATCCTGCCTCCACCTTTACCTGGATCATCCCTCAGCAAATTCACACAAATGGAACAAAATTGTTCCCTGGCCTCTGATTGGCTGTGACGTTAGCTAAATCTGTTAATTGCCTTAGTAGTGTTAATGCTAATTAAGTCCAAAACATGCATAGTGCAGCATTCGTGTTCGTTCACTTTCACACGTTCTCTCTCTCTCTTTCTGTGGGTTGGGTGCTTTAGTGCTGCATTGTACCTTTTCCTCCCAATTCTGGCAGGTTGCTTCATCCCTCCATCATCAGGGTAACTAACGAGGCCGCTCCAGTTGCCTACCTCGTCTCCTTTGAGGCGGGTAAACTGTTGCGTGCTAGTGAGAGAACGAGGCAGTGCATTTAAGGTTTGAAGGTGAATTTCAAAATAGTGAAACACATTTTAAATGACATCTAGTTATATGTGAGGAGATCATCAAGTGACCCGACGAACCCGATTGGTGTGTTAACCAGCAATCGCACCAGTTTTCTTTTTTTTTAAAGATTTTCTACTGGTACCTCTGATATGAGAGTGAACTGTGGAAAAATAAATCTCAGCAAACATCAATACCAGTGAGTCATCGGTTAACTATTAAATCAATTGACAATAAACATCAGTTAACCACTGTAATAGTTATCTCACATTGAGAAAAATGTATGTGCAAGAACTTTAGCATAAAAAAAAGGTTTTAGGTCAAATAACCAAAGGTCCGAAATAACAAATAATTGGAATAATCTCAAACAGTTTAGGGTTTTTTTTTTATCTTTAGTACATTGGCAATAAAACAACTGGCACACAAAGTACACATTAGTTTTGAAATATCACTGTTTAACAGGATTCAGCCAATACATCTGACACCCTGGCAAGAACCCAGAACATCACTGCCTCAGAATAAACTGCCCTGAATGAATTAGCCATGGGCATGTGTGAGCGAAAGTAGGCCGCCTGAAATCAAATTATGGTGTCAAATGAAGATATATCTAGGGCAAAGGAAAAGGCACTCAATACTGACACGTTATTTCAGCACTATGGTGGGATTATTCTGAACGCAAATGTTTCAATAATAATTGCTTCAAGAGATCATTCTGCTTACTCAGTAATGAAAGGACCAATTGATGAACACGTTTCCGTATTTCACTCCAAACGTGAAAAAAGTGGTAGCAACCAGTTAATTTAATTTCGTAAGTTCACTAGTATCTAGTGTTGGTCAGGTTCAGGAATGAGTTATATGATCATTGTATTTAGTAATAATTTCATTAATTTTTTTACCTAGTAAGCAAAGAATACAAGTTAATATTTTGTTTAGTTTTTTTTTTCTTCAAAAGAGCTCAATTTTCCCTACTTCTTACTAACATTAAAAATTATTTGGTAATTAAATGATTCACATTTCTCATTGTGGATGGAGCCATCTAGCCATTTAGTATGAGGGGTTCTTCAATCTTATCTACAAAAGGGCTACAGTGGGGGAAAAAAGTATTTGATTCCCTGTTGATTTTGTACGTTTGCCCACTGATGAAGAAATGATCAGTCTATAATTTTAATGGTAGGTTTACTTGAACAGTGAGAGACATAATAACAACAAAAAAATCCAGAAAAACGCGTGTAAATAATGTTATGAATTGATTTGCATTTTAATGAGGGAAATAAGTATTTGACCCCTCTGCAAAACATGACTTAGTACTTGGTAATGACTTAGTAATTACTTTTCATTTTCAATGCCCTGGCTGAGGGAAGGAGGTTCTCACCCAAGATTTGATGGTACATGGACCCGGCCATCGTCCCTTTGATGCGGTGAAGTTGTCCTGTCCCCTTAGCAGAAAAACACCCCCAAAGCATAGTGTTTCCACCTCCATGTTTGACAGTGGGGATGGTGTTCTTGGGGTCATAGGCAGCATTCCTCCTCCTCCA
>JAFFST010000345.1:145149-172882 GCA_022414735.1 Noturus placidus | reverse complement strand
TTCGGCATGGGATCACCCGGGCCGGGATTCGAAACACCAACCCTACGATTAGTGGATTAGTGGACAACCCACTCTACCGACTGAGCCACAGCCACAGCCGGGTTGTTCATACATTTAAATGACACGAAGATAAAAATAAAAGAAATGTTGCCTTAGAGAAGGTTTACAAAAGTGTTCCTGCTATGGTGAATGTCAGAAGTCATTTGAGCTGCAGAAGATCGTTAAAAAGATCAAATTTGCTTTGAAAATACAATTCAAATGCACATAACATGAATATTCTAGAGTTCTGACTAAACTCAGATCTGAAAATACCAAACACTATTTATTTTTCTATCAATTTATGAATTTTCAGTTCAAAATTATCCACAGCTCATTGCAACTGGAATTCCAAATCACAACTGTATTGTTCGGTTTATTTACAGCAGTTCGTGCTCAACTCGGACGCTGATGGAGGGGATCAGAAGCTCGGCCGTGTCCCCAGGGATAAGAAAGGACACACATGCAAAAAAAAAAACCGTCAGGATAGATGCTCGACACGGCTCGGGGACACGAGGGTGGATATGAACAGTCAGAGCAGCTGGCAGAGAGACATGATGTACAGCCCGGCATAATCAGCTCACACGCACATTAATCTCCAGCCACACTAATGCTTGATAAGTGTACGATGCTTTAGAGATAAAAGTTCTACTCCTGTGTCACCGTGGAAATACTAAGAGGTGTTATCGGGGTGGCTGTGGCTCAGTCGGTAGAGCGGGTTGTCCACTAATCCACTAATCGTAGGGTTGGTGGTTCGAATCCCGGCCCGGGTGATCCCATGCCGAAGTGTCCTTGGGCAAGACACTGAACCCTAAGTTGCCCCCAATGGCAAGCTAGCACCTTGCATGCAGCTCTGCTACCATTGGTGTGTGAATGTGGTCTCATTAGTAAGGCGCTTGTAAATGTAAAAATGATATTTCTGTAAAGCTGCTTTGAGACAATGTACCATTGTAAAAAGCGCTATATAAATTATTATTATAATTATTATTTTTAAGTGTGTGTGTCTGTGTGTGTGTGTCTGTGTGTGTGTGTGTGGGGGGGGTGCTTTTCTGGTGATGCTTTATAACAGTCAGAGGTCGAGCTCTAAATACGTTTCTCTGACCTGGACCAAATCTTGAACAGAGGAGTTTAACGTGAAAAAGTGATTTTTATTTTTTGTTCTTATTAACCATGAGAAAGGATAATGACTGTTTACAGCTGTGAGAGCAGGATCTAACTTGTTTCACAGATGTTCCACAACATCAAATGCAACTATAAATTCGATAAAAAGTATGACGTGTCGTCTTTGATACGTGTAAATTGTAATCTGTAGTTAATTGCTGTGATATAAAAGGATTAAAACAGTTCAGGCAGTGCTGTTATTGGAAAGATCCATTCTGAGGCGTATTCTAATGTTGAGTTTGGATATCCTGCATTCGTCCTTACTAATATTTACGTTCAAGATAGACATAACGGCTGGTTTTGTCATAAAAGCATGAAACACTCCCTGAAAGCTGAGGGCTAGGTGCTAGTGAAAGGGACGCACATCTCGGCCAATCGGATCACTCTACTGCACAGTCTCAGGGGAACCAAAAGAGCCACAGACGAAGGCAAAGGTTAAAGGTCAGCACTGAGCTTTTTCTCTGTAATTGTAACATTTCCCTGAGGGTGAGCCATATCAGTGGCAACATGTTCCATCATACTGCTGTGTGTTTATCTGGGAGAGAGAACGTGAGCGCCAATCAAAGCAGCTCCATTAGATTTAACCAACACGTTCTGGGTCAAGAGGGACGTCCCTCACCCACCGTCCACTAGGAAAGATTTTAAAAACCAATGCCATTTCATATTTCCAAATGGATATGGGGTATATTTCACCGTGATTGTACAGTACAGTAACACAATAACGGAGAGAAATTGTACATCCACGGGAGTTCTACATACTCTCTAGGCTTGCAAGGGACAAGTGCTAACATTCTTTTTATTTCCCCCGTTAACAATAAACCGATATGAAATTCTTTCCATTAAACGATGAGGTACACGTTAAACCGTTCGCTCACACTTCTCTTCTCTCTCTCTCTCTTTCTCTCTCTCTCTCTCTCTCTTCTCTCTCTCTCTCTCTCTCTCTCTCTCTCTCTCTCTCTCTCTCTCTCTCTTCTCTCTCTCTCTCTCTCTCTCTCTCTCTCTCTCTCTAGGTCATAAAGCAGAGCCACTCCACAAACCAGACTTTTGCTTTTACCGAGCAGAACAACCACTCTTTTCATTTATATGGAAATAAAGATGAGCATTATCGCTGACAGAGATACCGAGACCTCGGTGCATAACGAGTTGGGGAAGAGTTAATGGGGCTTGAAGAGGGATGCTGAAGTACACTGGGTCGTATCTCCCACAATCCTCGGCACAGCATCCATAATGTTTCATGAGCCTTGCTACTGCCAAGCAGAGCTGCACAGCTGTATTAGCATCACATGGCTCAATAAACCCAAGGCCTTACACAACCGGCCTTAAAAACGGTAGACGTCTTATAAAAACAGGAGCCTAAACCGTTTCTTGAGACAAGGTTAGAAAGGGATACTGGCTTAAAATTCTCAAAATCGGCAGATCTCAGATCAGTCAGATCTCACATACTTTTCATTTACGCTCCTTTCCCTTTGAAAAATAATCTTCAAATAAAAATTATCTTTAGTTATTATGGCTCCAAGCTTTGGAATGGTATGCACTTTATTATGTGTGTCTTATATACACACATATGTATAATATATTTTTGACAGACAAACAGACAGATAATGGTCTATCTAGAGCTGAATTTGATATACTTTTCATCCTGACCCTGGGCATATTTTGAGAGAAATGGCATCGGGGCGGGGTTACAAACTTGATGATAATGTAATTTAATAACAGACTGTCCTCCCTCTGGGGAACAAATCTTCCTGAACAATGTTCCTACACCCAGCCTTGAGAAGAGCAGGACATTGGTGCCCTTTAGTGTTTACTCCGAGTCCTGCACCTGCTCTCGTGATGATTTGGTGAATATTATGCTTAAAGCCAAACTCAGAGCGGTGTTAATTAAGAGCTATCAAAGCCACCTGATTCCGGGACACAAATCCACAAATAGTAACTGCAGTTAACATTTTTATAGTCGCCACCTTATTTGCTCACTTTGTTTATTCTGGTCTTTCAGATACTCACATCTTTTTCCTTTTTTTTTTTTTGTTGAATTTAAAACAGCAACACTTTATTTATGTAGCCTCTTAAATACACTAAAAGAGTTTCACAGGAAAAATAAGAACGCAAAAGCTAAATTCAGCTCAAATCAAACAGTATGAAAAAATAAATAATATATAGATGGATAGAGATCGATAGATCAATAGACAGATCAATAGACAGATAGACAGACAGACAGGGACTGAGACAGACAGACAGACAGACAGACAGACAAATAAATAAAGATATAACTTTTAAAAAGCTGATGTTTTTGTTTACATTGTAATGATTATAAGTTACATTTACATTTATTCATTTAGCAGACGATTTTATCCAAATCAACTTACAAATGAGACACACTCACACACCAATGGTAGCAGAGCTGCATGCAAGGTGCTAGCTTGCCATCGGGGGCAACTTAGGGTTCAGTGTCTTGCCCAAGGACACTTCGGCATGGGATCACCCGGGCCGGGATTCGAACCTCCAACCCTACGATTAGTGGATTAGTGGACAACCCGCTCTACCGACTGAGCCACAGCCGCCCTGACTGTTGTTAGACAGTCTGGTTTTGAATTTCCTGTATTGGTGCATATGAACACACAAGACTACTCAATAATACTTCAGCATAATTTAAAATATATTTTACTTTGGGTACATTAAAAGATTTTTTTTTTTTATCAAATCAAATAAACTTTACTGTTGACAATGACATGACAACAATGACAACAATTTCAAGGAAAGGGATTGCTTTTGGTAATGGAACAAAAATCTAATCTTACATGCACTGCGATTCATTCCAGAAATATTCTGTATTGATTTTCATGACTGAGTATGGAAAACAAATCAAACGGGGCTGGGTGAGACGATATGAGAGCGATGTTGATATATGAATTAACATCATGATGCATTTTTTTTGTATTGTCAAGTATCTGTTATTTTATAACTCCACTGTTACTCATGGTAGAAAGTAGCTTTTTTTTTGTTTGTTTTTGTTTTTTTTTTTTTGTAATTGTTGTATAATAATAATAATAATCTTTATTTTATAAAGCGCCTTTAAAAGTAGCTTCTCAAAGCGCTGTATGACAAAACATACATCATGCATAAATTATCCAACGAATACACGATCTATAATCAAGTGTAATAAGTAGTTGCCTGTTGTTAGGACTTTGAAACTAAACCCACCCCATATGCATTGATGCTTAAAATAATTTGATAAAATCACATCATTGTTGCTCTACATGGAACATTTTGTGTTGTTTTGTAGTCAGACCACCACTAGAGGGCCTGAGTGGACTGTGCCTGGTTAAGAAGAAGTTCTTCTGCCCTTACACCCTTTAATCATTTTCACACTGTGCTTGTGTACTGCCACACTTTTCCTATGTTCTTTCTTTTTCTACACATCACATATACACAGCCTGCACAGTTATTAGGCAAGTGGTATTTCTCAGCATAATGTTAATGCTGAACAAATACAATTGTCTCAATTGATCCTAAATGTCCATTTCACATCAAAACAGAAGGACATCGTCCTCAGGGGAAATTTATTAGCATGCACAATTATTAGTGTGCACAATTTTTAGGCAACTAAATTTCAAATAACGGTTTTCACTAATTAACAAAAACAAATGAACAAAAAAAACTATTTTAGCTCTTCAAAACTTTTCCGTAATAAATCATCCTGTACCACAGCTTGAAGAGAATGTCTTCTGGAAACCAGCCCTAAGTTTGGGATCTGATATACAGTCCATCTTCTAGGTTATCGTTAATGATACCAGCCCACAGTAGTACCCCTGCTCCACCTTACTGGTGCCTCAGCTGAACTGGTACTCTGTGCCCATTTGCGATCCACCCATCTGGTCCATCTAGAGTCCTTCTCATTTCATTCATCCTTAAAACCTTTGAGAAATCAGTCTTCAGGTATTTCTTGGCTCAGTCATGATGCCTGAGTCTTACTCAGTGGTGCTCATCTTTCAGCCTTCCTTACATTCACCATGTCTCTGAGCGCTTGACACCTTGCATTTCTGGACGCTCCTGGAAGGCTGCAGTTCTGAAATATGGTGGCCCCTGAGCCTAACTGGTAACCTTACGTTTTATTCTTCTTACGTCTTGTGCCCTTTCTTCTCCACAAATTTTCACAAGCATCTTGAGTATTCATAACAAAGAGTTTGATTGGCTGTCAAATAGTTTTGCAGTCGGCATCCCTCTGAGTTTTTTTTTTTAACATTGTATAAATTTTTACTTTTCAGTCTCAGTTAAATCTCTTTTTGGCCCATTTTCCTGAGTTAGAGAAGCTGCCTAATAATTATACACACCTTATATAGGGTGTTAATCACTTTAAGCCACACCCTCCCTCACTGAACAATTAAACTTCACCCAAAAATAATTATACACCAGTTAGCATTCAGGTATTATATGGTTTCGAGCTGGATAATATGCATAGAAATAATGATCAGATCATAATACTGACTTGCCTAATAATTGTGCGTAGTTTGGTTTTTATTTGCCAGTTAGTGGTTACCATCGGCCCATTTTCTCATAAGGTCATTTATCCAACATTGAGAACAAGACCTCAAAGAAAAAAAAGCAGCAAGTAAAGAGATTTTAAAAGACCTCGTGTCCCTGACGAGCAGGACACTGGATGAAAGTCTAATGGTGACGCAACGGAGAGCAGACGAGATGTTCTGGGTAATAAAATCAGTCTGGCTTCTAAAATATCAGTGTCCTCTGGGCCAAGTGGAACCGACGGGGAAGCACCGGGAACTGAATATATTCAATAGCCTGGTAAATATCTGTCAGATTCTTACTGTTCAGCGTCGCTAATGTCTTTACAACCAAGAATTCAACCATTATACAGGAATAGTGTTGATGTCGCACTGGAAGATAAAAACAAGATAAACAGTAGCGGCTGTAAAATGTCCGCCATCTTGGATTTGGGGGAAAAAAAATGTATTGCAAGCCAGTGCATGTTTATGAAGTGCTGCAGATCTATTTTGGCAAAATTATTTTTATTTATTTATTTTTAGAAACATTACTTAGTTCTACACATCATAACTTTCTACATGCAGTAATAATTGAACATAATGTAATAACATAACAAAATAACAAATGCCAGTCTACAAGTCTATTACTTCAGTAGGTTAATTTCAATCTTCTACATCACCTATCAAACAAGACTGTAAGAATAATAAATGAGTAGAAAACCAAAAGCTTTTTTTTTTCTTTTACTTCACATAACAGGAACATTAGCAAAAACCCAAAGTACAAGATTCATATATCCATCCATCCATCCATCCATCCATCCATCTTCAACCGCTTACTCCATTTCAGGGTCACGGGGGAACCTGGAGCCTATCCCAGGGAGCATCGGGTACAAGGCGGGGTACACCCTGGACAGAGTGCCAGTCCATCGCAGGGCACAATCACATACACACTCACATTCATACACTACGGACATTTTAGACACGCCAATCAGTCTACCATGCATGTCTTTGGACTGGGGGAGGAAACCGGAGAACCCGGAGGAAACCCCCGACACACGGGGAGAACATGCAAACTCCACACACACATGGCCCTGGCGGGACTCGAGCCCCGGACCCTGGAGGTGTGAGGCGAACGTGCTAACCACTAAGCCAGCGTGCGCCCCAGATTCATATATGATTGTGTAAAAAATACCTTTTACCAACAACGTATTTATTATAAATCTAGCAACTAACATAATGTAGCTAAAGCTAATCTGACAAACGTGGTCTCAAAAGGCCGATAACCTGATAAATCGGGATAAACACACCAAACAAACCAAATCAACCATACTCAAAAAACAAACCCACAAACTAAAGATAAAACATAATTGACCCACTAATGTCAAGCCCTAGACACGATCCTCCAAGATGGTGCTGCTGTATTATCCTTGAGATGTTCATCGAGATGCCACTTTAATGACAGTATTCTGGGCATCAGGACTTTTACAACAACTCTGTAGCTGATTGGACGTAGAGCTTGTTCTTTAGTAAAACTTTAGTAATATTTAAAAATATATATTATTATAATATTAAAAATTTTAGTGGCGTTGGAACTTAAACCATGTGAGAATGAGACACTGTGTGACAAAACTTGAACAAACCGTAGTGTCTTGTGTAAATAACACGAGAGTTTTAAAAAGCAGTTAACAGGACGATATTAAACGGATTGGCAGGAGGCTAAGCAACGGTAAAACTAAACATCCTGTCACACATGGTGTATTATATAACCATTTTAACACACGGCCAAGTATATTCCTATTCTCTTCCGTATCTGCAGCCTGTGTTTGTGCATTTGGCCGTTTCCATCAGTCAAACCGCCTACGTAGCTCATCACACTATACCGGCTGGTAACGCTAACAAATGTCCTGAGAATCAGCTCATTATTGGGATAATGTCACATTAAATCTGTGAAGATTTAGCAAAACAAACTGAAAGATAGAAAGATGTCGGGATCAGGAGCGTCATCGAGACAGGTCGAGTTTTGTCAGCTGCTCCACAACCAGGTCAATGTAAAAATCGATAATGAATTCTAATTATACGCATTTTTGTGTTCTGAATTAACCATTAGCATCAATACTAAGGTTTTAACGCCAAGGTGACTGATTGTTTGTCTGATCTCGTTCCTTCTAGTGTATAGTCCACAGCACCATTGTGTTTCTGATCTCAGTCGTTCTAATCGATTCTGTACTAACAGCCCGTTCACACGGACTTGTACGGCCGATGGTTTACAATAATCTAGAACTAACCACAGTTATCGTGATTTAACAAACAGATACTTATTTAACATTTATGGAATGAGTCTCCAGTGAAAGCTGGAAGCTGAAAGTCTTCGGCACAGAGATGTTTCTGGATTCTTAGTCTTAATAACTTCAAGATAGAGAAACTAAAAACTTGAATGGCTACATGTAGACGGGATGAAGGCAGAAAATAAAAACATCCTTTAATAATTAAAAAATGTTAAATCATTAGCAAGTTACTGTAGTACTAGAGAAATAACAGCATACCTTAAACTCCACCAGCCAATTCCCAGCCACCAGTCAGTTCTCCCCATCACAAGACAGCGACAGAACCAACTGGGGACGGTGAAGAGTAACACGTGCTTCGTCTGAGACAGGTCAAGCATTTTCAACAAACTGCTGCTCATGCGGTATCATAGTGCAGTGTAAAACACATGGAGGAAAGCGTTATCCACTCCCTTCTGCATACATGAGCCCAAAAATTGCCTAGTGTCTTTTTGTGATTGGCGGGGTGATGGAGTGTGCCCCTCCCAACCATCCTGGAGCCCATAAATTCAGTTCTTGAAGTGTTTTTTTTCAAACCACCCATTTAATAACTGCGTCTACATGGACAGCAGTAACGTAATTATTGACCTTATTCTGAATTAGACAATATTCTGATTAAGGTGTCTACATGAGTCGCTTTTAGAGTATTCCTTTCATGTTATGTTATAGAACATAGATCGATTAACAGCACGTCATTACACCCCCACGCCACACCGTCCAACGTCCCTCCGGAATCTCACGTATCGACATACAGATCATCTTTGTTATGGGACCGTATACAGTTTTGGGTGTTTTATTTTTCATTTTAGGAAAGCTTCAAGTGCAGTTAATCATTTGTCATGTTATACGTGCAAATAGACAACTACTTGAAGCCGTGTGCTGTGTCCCAAACCATGTACATACCATAGCTGAGATACGTGTATTTGACCTACTATATAATATGTGTAGTGAGGTGTGCAGTAATTGGAACGTCACCCTTATTGACTACGTGGCCAATGAGCTCTCTTCCTACCTTGGTATATAAGCTGTGGTTTATGCCTGTGGTTTATGACCCTTCCTGTTGTTGCTACGGATTGCAGAGCATGACGTTGGGCTACCGAGACTGCATGTGTGGGGTGCTGTTTGCTTTCAGTGCGGTGTGTCGTCAAGGCTCTCAACTGTGTAGCACGGTCATTTAACGTAACTCCCGGTCGTATTAGGTCTTAATTGAGCTAAACGAGCCACATTGCTATAGGTGGCGTAGTTGGTCTTAAACGAGTGCTATACGGGCCACTTGGCTATATATGCAAGCACACGGTTTCGGATGAAGCCATGCTCTCTTGTTTGCCGTCAAACGATTGAGCGCTGCCGTATGTGCCGTATGTGATCGTGTCCTGTCACACAATGCGGTGAAAACTCTCACACGATGTTAATAGTGTGATTAAGGTGTTTACATGTCTGTAAAGCACGGTGATAATGCGACTAAAACAGGAATACTCCACGTGTCTTAATTCCATTAGTGTTTACTTCGAGTATGACTTTAATCAGATTAAAGTCATCAATAATCGCTGTTTACATGCTAGTTTCTTAATCAGAGTATCGTCTTAATCGGGTTCATATCGGATTATTGTTGTCCATGTAAACGTACTGATTGAGTGCTTTTCTATAAAAGGGTGGCTGTGGCTCAGTCGGTAGAGCGGGTTGTCCACTAATCCACTAACCATGGGGTTGGCGGTTCGAATCCCGGCCCGGGTGATCCCATGCCGAAGTGTCCTTGGGCAAGACACTGAACCCTAAGTAGCCCCCAATGGCAAGCTAGCACCTTGCATGCAGCTCTGCTACCATTGGTGTGTGAATGTGATCTCATTAGTAAGTCGCTTGTAAATGTAAAAATGATATTTCTGTAAAGCTGCTTTGAGACAATGTAGCATTGTAAAAAGCGCTATATAAATTATTATAACAGCAAGTCTCCAAGTTATACCTGCATGGACACAACATGTTTGTTTGTTTGTAAATGGAATAACCTACTTTAAAGTGTTTCTCTGTTAAAATGTCTGAGGAGACCCAGTAGAGAAAAACCTACAGACACGATTTCACACGGGAATACACCATTCCCATGTCCAATCAATCAGCCAGGTGCACAAGTCACCATCTGCCTCAGTTCTTGCTCGTCCACAGCGTGGATCTGGCTTGCCCTGGACTCTGCAGGTAGCCTCCTCCACTCTCGCAGATGGTCAATTATCAGAAATCAGAAAACAAATTTCCTGTCAACAATGATTTAGATAATATGGTACATTACATTCCCCGATTGCTCGGGGAAAAAAAAAGAAAACTCGCAAATGTGACAATAAACTCGTTTGCGTACTGCTTCTCCGTCACTCTGGTTGCGAGACAGAGTTGTTTAAGTTGAGAAGTATACGTCAGATGAAGCCAAGAGTGCAAAAACACACACTGATAAATGTCCATGTGTGGCATTAATAACCGGAGAGCACTTCTCTTTACAAATTGAGCTGTAACGTGCATCAGACATATTTAACTCCAGTTTGTTTTCGATTGCTATTGCTCAGCGGTTTCTGGCTCTAATATCAATCATAGGTCCATTTATTTCTGCGGGAGAGGAGGGGAGACTGTTTAATGGATGTCTGTGAGCAATTTCTATGATGAATCCAAGAAGTCTTCTAAAGACAAATTAAGGAATGCTTTTGCACTAGATTTATCCTGCAGTAGCTATATTGACATTTAACAAAACACTTATACTGCACTTTATCTTGCCATGTACAGCTCTACGTTTTTAACTACAAGAATGAAATACTGGCTTAAGCAAAAAAAAAAAAATAATAATAAAAATCTGTGTACACTTACACACATTAGATTCGTGAGGGGAATAAAACCATTAATAGGAAATAATCAGAGACAGGATGCTGTAGTGAAGCAGAGTTCCAGTTACCATCCCTAACTGAATTATTTTTCTTATAACGCCATATGTCTTGATGTGTGTTTTTTTCTCTTACACCAGAGCAAATAGCCAATGATTACAATTTTTAATGTATTAAGCAATGCCGTCATACTTTTTATCCATTTAGTGTTGCATTTGATGTTGTGGAACATCCATAATCTTGCAGTTAATAAGAGAAATAAAATGCATCGTCATGCTACCAAGAGAGTGTAAACTCGTCTGTCCTGAAGACACACACACATACACACACACACACACACACACACACACACACACACACACACATCTTTACCATGTTACAATTAAAAGTTTAACAATAAACTTCGTTGAAAAAAAAAAAGACTTATTGTTAGCCTTACATTATGGTGATTGTCTACAATGGAAGTCTGGGTGAAGGAGCTGTTACTATAGAAACACATACTAGAATAAACATATTAATAAAAACCTGTGTATTGAGGTACTGGTATATCAAAACATTATAGCTTTCCACTAGATGAGCATGGCAAGAGTGTTAGTGAGGTCAGGTACTGATGTAAGGTGAGAAGTTCATCATAAAGGTGTTCAGTTGGGTTGATTTCAGGGCTCTGTACAGAACACTCAAGCTCTTCCACTCCAACCTTAACACACATGTCTTTGTGGAGCTCGCTTTGTGACAGCATATACTGTACAATTGCATGCTTCCAGCTTTTGGCAACAGTTTGAGTGAGAACAGCATATGGGTGCGACGGTCAGGTGTCCACATACTTTTTGCCATAAAGTATAAAATACAAAAGAGCATTAACTTCATATGGCTTGTTTTGAATTTGTTCAGATTCAGAATCTGTTTCTTTTATTTGTTCATGCAATCACTTACTATTTATTTTAAAAGCGATGTGTTTGTCCTTTATACAGTACATGATCAATTTCTGTCATGAATGTCTGATCAGGGATCAGGGCTGTACTGTCATCTGTCCATCCATCCAGCCATACATTCGTCCATCCACCCATACGTCCATCCATTCATCCATCCATCTGTCCATCCGTCCATCCATCCAACCGAACAACCATCTGTCCATCTGACCGACCGTCCATCCGACCAACCATCCGTCCATACATCCGACCGACCATCCAGCCAACCGTCCGTCCGACCGACTGTCCGTCCGTCCGACCAACCGTCCGTTCATCCAGCCATACATCCAGCCATACATCCAGCTATACGTCCGTCCAGCCCTCCATCCATCTATCTATCCATCCGTCTCTCCGTCCGTCCATCTGTCTGTTCATCCACGTATCCAGGTTTTCTATTTCCTAATTATAAGTAAACATACCCCTGAAAGACAAGCCAGGAGAGCGCTTTAAATATTGAAATAATGTATGCATATTAATTCATGATTATTTGAAGCCAGGCAACATAAAGTCAAATTCTGTCCACCGTAAACATGCAGTCAAAGTCTTTGAATATTTTGACCTCAATATAGGCAACACTCAGTACCAAAGAAAGTTTGCTGTCAGTTCCATACGAACGGCTACTTCACCTTGACTCTGTGTCATCTTCCAGATGGAGGAGGAGAGAGAAAGCGCGAGGGAAATACAGAGGCTGGTGAGCAGATGGGGCAAATAGACGCCACATCCAGACATGTCACAGCATATTAGCTCCTTTTAGAACACTGGGCACTTAACAGATCACAAATACTATACAGAAGGCCAAAGAAGTTAAACTACTGAGCTAAAACATGCATAACAAAGAAATTCACTCACAACTGTTCATTCAAAATACAAACTCTCGCATCAGACATCGACTGAGATCTGTAACTAATCCATACCCAGAATGATCAGTGTCCTGGTGGGGTCCTGAAGTAAAACGGTTTACTCTCAATTGAGGTGTTGATTCATTTTCTATAAAAGCAGCTCGGACAGTAGTGTAGCTGCAAATCACAGAGTCACGTCGCTTCTATAGTAACAACTAACACAGCTACTACACTAAGTATTGCAGATACTTCACTATGCCTATTAGACCTTTTTTTATTTGGTGAACAATCAGCACGTTGCTATGGGAAAACAATCAACGATTGAGTGGTGTGATAGGTATTCAAAAAGTTTAATATTTTACTCTGACAGCAGGTCTTGAAGTGTTATTATTCAATTAATATCACAACAATGAGTATTATTTCGTTTCATTAATTATAGAACAATACGCTATACTTTTGTCCTGTTAACAAGTTTGTTTACAGTCATTTACATTATAGCAGCTACAAACAGTCTCGGTTTTCCCTCTCTTGAAAATTATAACACAAAAAAGCACAGCCTGTCATTATTACCGAGCAAACTCGTCCATCCTGAAGACATCCCTGTGTCAGAAAACTGAAGACACTGGCGACTCCTTCCACAAATGTTAATTAAACAGAAAACACTATAAATAATGATACATTTTTGTTAAACAACACAGAGTGTCTGCCCTGCAAGTCTACTATGTGTACGTAGTTACTATGGAAACAATAATTACGACAAGCACATTAACATAAACCTGTGATTTGCAGCTGAACGACTGTCAGAGCTGCTGTTATAGAATATTAATCAATATTAATCTGATCAGCATGCATACCTCAGAGAGCAAGAAGGAGAGATGAAAAAGTGAGAGTGAGAGAGTCTTAATCAGGGCCCTGTAGAGAGAGGGCATCTGGCAGGACAGCTGTTTGCAGTGTGGCAGTAATTCCTTATCACGCTGAGTTCAGATAAATCAGAGGTGATGCGGCTTTACAGGATCTGCGTGGGCTTGGGGGACTCGGTGCAGATTGTACAGACGTCCTCCAGGAATGAAATACAGCCCACTGAAGCGTGTGTATGTCAGCAGAATTAACCCATTCAAACCTACTCAATATGGATATGTCATTTATTTTGCTTGTAAATTATAACATCAAAGTGGTGTGGCTCTTGAAGTATTCCCTCTCGTTCTGGAAAACAAATTACAGCAGGCAGGATGTTACAGATGTTTCCTACGAAGTCCCTTCCCAATTTTGACTTCAAACAGAACTTAATCAAACTGTGTTTAGTATCTGAAATAAAGACGAGCACAGCACAAGGTCGCTCGTTTAATCATCGTACTTAATGAAATAGTCTTCGTGGGTGAAGTTTTTTGGAAGTCTTGTGACTTTAAAGATGATACAAATGAATTGTACACAATCTGAGCAGAGCAAGGACATAAGGTTAAAAGGTTAAAAAAAAAAAAGGGCTATTATGATTACAGGTTGTTTTAAAATGATGCTCTGTTCCCTTTATTTGGGGGGTTTATTTAAGGGGGGGGGGGTTATTTTATTTGGGAGGTTTATATCTGTTCCCTTTATTTAAGGGCATTTTATACAACTGTGGCTCAGTGGGTAGAGCGGGTTGTCCACTAATCCACTAATCGTGGGGTTGGTGGTTCGAATCCCGGCCCGGGTGATCCCATGCCGAAGTGTCCTTGGGCAAGACACTGAACCCTAAGTTGCCCCCGATGGCAAGCTAGCACCTTGCATGCAGCTCTGCTCCCATTGGTGTGTGAGTGTGCACTCATTTGTAAGTCGCTTTGGATAAAAGTGTCTGATAAATGTAAATGGGGTAGGGGAGCTGCTATTCAGTGCATCTATCTGTACCTGCCTGTGGATTTGGAGAATACATTTATAACAATCCTGACATGATTGATATGTTGGAAGACATAAAAAACATGTTACGCCACTGCTTTTGATACAAACATCTGGGCTTGTAGGGAAAAAAAAAAACCTGATAGAAACTCACTCTTCCAACGCAATAGTTTTAGCACATTTTATTACAAACCTCGCACTGAATAACTAATTCCAATAGTCTATTACAGCAAATGCTGAATTGGATAATATAAAAGTTACACAAATTCTGATCTAAATATTCAGGTTTTAGTATTACTTATACTGCAGAAGTGGCTGGAATTTTGGTAGAAAATATCAGATTGTTCACACAATCTAATATAAAGAAAGTACTTAATTCTCACATGCAGTATGAGGGACAAAAATCAGGCTGCTTTTGTAATGTACCATGTACGTAAATATTCAACCCACATCATGGTCAAATGCGCAATGTGATGCTACCACCTTCATGTTTCACAGTGGAGATGGTATTCTCAAGCACCCGTGTTTCCACCAAATGTAGCACATTTGGTCCATGCTCCACATGTTTGTCAAGTCACAGACATGCCTTGTTTGCAAACTCCAAATGAGATTTCACACGATACTCTTCCGTAATGCCCAGCTGAATAACTTCTCCCATCCGAGCTGTGGAAATCTCATTGTCCGCTTGTCCTCTAGGTTGCTTCTCTAATTAATCCCCTCTTTATCCATTCGGTAATACTGATGGACGGCCTCCTCTAGGCAGAGTCACAGTTGTGCCATATTGTTTCCATGATTTAATGGTGGTCAATGTTTAGGATATTTGTGATAACCAAACCCTGGTTGATACTTTTCCAGAACATTGTCCTTGATAGCGATGCTGTGTGTTAATGCAAGAACATGTGTTTCATGTTTCATGTAACCTCCTTCATCTAATTATGATGGCAACTGGTTGCACCAGACCTAACGTAGGGGTTACACAACAACAGGGGTGAATAATTCTATTCCATTGTAAGAAATTTTGAAAGTAACACTGATTTTACCTTCAGTTCAATATGATGGGTGATTTTGAGTAGATTTGTGATATCAAATCCCAACGTATTCCCTTTGAGTTCCAGCTTGTGACACTACAAAGAGTTTAAAAGGACAAGAGGGGTCAATACTTATTTAATCCACTGCATATATTAATCACTAATAGATTATTATTAAGAACACTGCTCAAAATAATCATGATTATTTTTGAATGAGCCTGTCCTAACGGCCCAGCCCCAGGTCACCATGAGTAGTAGACAGACACGATATACTCACTATGCAATTTTCTGACACCTAACGAGCACTTAGTTCAGCCTCGTAAGGGAAAGACATGCACCAAGTGAGTGCAAGTGTTGTAACCTGTAGCACAGACGTGAAACCTAACCCGAAGCCACAGAGGAGCCAGTCAGGCCGGGAATGAAGACTGATGTTCAGTAATGCACTTAGCGTCTAGCCACAAGGACAGAGGAATCCAGCCTGGGCCGAACAAGATTTAACAAAAAATAAAAAAATAAAACCTGCACTATTTCTTCAAAACAGATGACGCTACATAGCAGGCTAAATCGATCCATAGCGTCCTGAACGTCTCTAAAATAAAACTACAAACACAGAGTGGGGAGGACATCTAGCTTGAGAATACACTCTCTACATTTCACTGAACCCAAAATTCATGCCACTGTCCTAGCGAAAGGCAAAGTTCAGAAGTAGAACAGTTGACGTTTTATGGCTTTATGGACTCGCCTGTGGTCACACTGCGCTGGTGTTCAACATCATTTCCATCAATGATCCACAACAGAGGACAAAGCAAAGCATACAGTTCAACAGCTGTTAAAATACAGTATCTCACAATAGTAAGTACACCCCTCACATTTGTGTAAATATGTGATGATATCTTTTCATATGACAACACTGAAGAAATGACACTGTGCTACAATGTAAAGTAGTGAGTGTACAGCTTGTGTAATGGTGTAAATTTACTGTCCCCTCAAAATAACTCAACACACACACATTAATGTCTAAACCGCTGGCAACAAAAGTGAGTACACCCCTAAGTGAAAATGTCCAAATTGGGCCCAGTGTCAATATTTTGTGTGGCCACCATTATTTTCCAGCACTGCCTTAACCCTCTTGGGCATGGAGTTCACCAGAGCTTCACAGGTTCCACTGGAGTCCTCTTCCACTCTTGATGACATCCATGATGACATCACGGAGCTGGTGGATGTTAAGAGACCTTGTGCTCCTCCACCATATGTTTGAGGATGTCCCACAGATGCTCAATAGGGTTTAGGTCTGGAGACATGCTTGGCCAGTCCATCACCTTCACCCTCAGCTTCTTTAGCAAGGCAGTGGTCATCTTGGAGGTGTGTTTGGGGTCGTTATCATGCTGGAATACTGCCCTGTGGCCCAGTCTCTGAAGGGAGGGCTCTGCTTCAGTATGTTACAGTACATGTTGGCATACATGGTTCCCTCAATGAACTGTAGCTCCCCAGTGCCGGCAGCACTCATGCAGCCCCAGAACATGACACTCCCACCACCATGCTTGACTGTAGGCAAGACACACTTGTCTTTGTTCACCTCACCTGGTTGCCTCCACACACGCTTGACACCATCTGAACCAAATAAGTTTATCTTGGTCTCATCAGACCACAGGACTCATTGGTCTCATCAAACCACATGTTTTGTATTTTCTGTATTTGTGGGACAATCAGAGCAGGATAATTCCTTCACTAAACCACAGACTGGTGCGTGCAGCGTTAATGTCTTTTTATGTGTTTTTATGTTTCCAAAAAAACATCCTGTGATATTAAGCATTAGCATGAAGATTATGCCTTAAATATGAATGAGACTCAAAACAATGCTCTTAGAAACCCTATCAGGTTGGCTCATGTTTGCTTGCAGTATAATGTTAGTAATAAATATAAATATCACTTAAGGAAAAATGTTAGAAATCCTGTCGTTAGCTTTTAAGACCTACATATGAATACGATCTTTTGTAAATTCTCTCAGATTAATTCATGTTAGCCAGTTTGTTAGCATCAGCAGATAGGATTATGACGAAAAAAATAGAAACATGACTTTATAATAATATATAATAATAATGCTCTTGCTGCTTAGTCACTTTAGCGTATGTTGGCTAGTCAGTTATTAGCAAGAAAGAACAAAGAATCACTAAACAAAACAAGATATATTCTATACATAATGTTTCCTTTTGTAGCTTTATGTTAACTAGCTGGTTACCATTAGAAGTGAAACATAAAATTTAAAAAAAGTACACTCATGATTACTTAAATTACATAAAAATCATGTCAGGTTAGATAATGTTAGCTAACTAGTTCATGTTAACAATGGAGATTCTAAAAATTTAAGAATATCAGGTAGAATTCCTGTCAGGTTAGCTCAAGATAGCTAGCTGACTAGCAATGGCAGTAAAGCTTATAAACATTTAAGAACAGCATTTAAAGAAACATGTTAGAAATCCTGTCAAGTTAGCTTGCACTAGCTAGCTGGTTAGCTTCAACAGCAAAGTTTCCAAACATTTTTAGCATTTAATTAACCTTTGGATATGTTAATGAAGTGTACTCAATATGTAACCAGCATTAAAATTGTTGCTTAAGCATGATTGATATTGGTGTAAAGGCATAATCTCTATGTATAATCCACAGTTAGAAGAATAACCTAAAATCCATAGAACAATATGTAATCACGTTATATCCCAAGTAGATTTGATCTGAATGACCTTTGTGTATTTCGTGTACAATAAGTGTTCCTTTGTATTAGCTGACACCTTTCTCCACAAGCAATACAATTTGGCAGTAGAAATTCGCATGCATGAGAAAATTATTTTCAGACCAGATACCAATTAGGGCGGTAGATAGAGAGAGAGACATCCGAGAGAGAATAGACAAAAAGTTCATTGAAGCCTACAAGGGAGTCAAGGATTAAGTCACACAAGTCTGTGAGAAACCACTTTCATGAAAGAAACCTTGTTCTCATGAAACATTTTTTCAGAAAAACAAATTTAAGATGAATATTTAATTGTGGCAAAAAGAGATTGGTTTATTCAAATGAGGAAAGGCAGAACCCCACCTACTAAGTCTAAGTCTATGCTATGGAGAAGGGTATATAAGTCATATTTGTTCATGCATAATTTGGGCCCTCTGCAGACGGTCACACTTTGTTGGCTTCCAATAAAGTTTATTTACTTTTTGACATCCACTAACCTCTCTGTCTCTGAAAGTTTTTTGACTTTGGTTAAAAAGGTAGATTTTTAGCTTCTACAATAGTTAGCATGGTTAGCACTTCCAGTAAAGATTAGGAGCGCTAAACATTAACAGTTAAGAATATCACTCATGGAAACACTATGAATCCTACCAAGTTAGCTTGTGTTAGAGAGGTAGTTAGCATTTCAGATGGGTCGCTCAGATGGGTTGCTCAGTTCAATATTCTGTTGATCAAGTAAACTTTTACAAAGGTTTTATGTAGTCATGACCTATTTATCCAGGGCCTTGTTCAGCTTTTAAGTTTAAACACCAAAAGACACATTTAAATGAATAACATTACATTACATTTATTCATTTAGAGGATGCTAAATCCTAAGTGGCTTCCAAATGAGGAAATACAAGCAAAGGGAAATATCAAGCAGAGAACAATACGAGTAGTGCTACCATACATGATTTATAATTGAGTTGCAGGAAAAGTAAAGTGCGCAGAGTGCAGGTGTAAGAGCCAGAGTAACGTTTATTATATGTGTTTTTGTTTTTTTGGATAGTATGGGGTTAGAGTTTTAGAGGTTAGTTATGTGCTCACGGAAGAGGTGAGGTGGCTGTGGCTCAGTTGGTAGAGCGGGTTGTCCACTATTCCACTAATCGTAGGGTTGGTGGTTCGAATCCCGGCCCGGATGAATCCACATGCCGAAGTGTCCTTGGGCAAGACACTGAACCCTAAGTTGCCCCCGATGGCAAGACAGCACCTTGCATGGCAGCTCTGCTACCATTGGGGTGTGTGTGTGTGTGAATGAAACACAGTGTAAAGCGCTTTGGATAAAAGTATGTATATGTATATATATATATATATATATATATATATAAGTGTGCCATAAAAGAGGTGAGTTTTAGCTGTTATTTGAAGATAGTGACAGAGTCTGCAATCTGGATTGAGGTTAGAAGTTCATTCCACCACTGACGAACAGTTAGTGTGAAGGTTCTGGAAAGGGATCTTGAGCTACGCTGAGTAGGCGCTACTAAGCATCGGTCGTTAATTGATCGCAGATTGACTAAAAAATAGAAACATGACTTTCTATAATTATAATGCTCTTACAGCTTAGTCAGTTTATCTTATGTTTAGTTTGTAATGGCTTTACTGTCGTTGCTAGTCAGCTACATTAGTTTAAAATCCATACTTTATTCACATTTGAAATTTATGACTTAGGAAAATTAAGAATTGGGAAAATGAACTAGGTTGCACACGCCGAACACCTCATTTGAACTGCTCTAAAAAGAATTGCTACATTCATACAGTTCAACTTCAAGAAATGCTATACTATAGCCTATAAAATAAATAAATAAATAAATAAATAAATAAATAACACAGAAAACGGTCATAAAAAGAATGAAATGCCAAGTACATATCCCAGACATCCTTATCCAGAGCGACTTGCATATATCTCATTTACACAACTGAGGGCCAAAGAGCCCAACAGTGGTAGCTTGACAGTGCTGGGGCTTGAACTCCTGACCTTCTGATCAGTAACCCAGAGCCTTTACTCCACTGCCCAAAATAATTGAAACTTGTTATCTACTGTAGATGGCTTCTTTTAATCTGGATAGTTCTAAACGCGATCAGCATTGACATCGCTGGAATCAGCTGTCGAAACCAAGAAACCCCGAACTGCGGACAGCCTGCAGTCAAAAAGGGAAAGCGACAGAGCCCGTGCTAAAATGAGAATAAATATCGGCATGTCTTTTGAGAGGTGGCGATTGAAGACTGAGGCAGAGATTACTTTTTTCTGTTGAACAAGTCAGACATTTCAGTGGCTCAATAGGTAGCTAGCTAACATTCGAGCAGTCGTTCGCTTGATTCAGCTAGGTATCGAGTTTCCTACAGTGTTGTTTTGTTGTTTGTTTGTTTTGTTATGGTTAGTGTGGTGAACTGCATTTGTTTTCACTTATTCTTTTTTTATATTGTGTCTGGTTCGTCATCTTGTTCTGTCCCCTTGACATCGAGTACATCTCCTTTTGACGTGTGCCACAGTCGAATCTCATTAATCACGCCTGTTTTGCTTGAATGAAGGCTGAAAGTCAAAGAGTTGCTTCATTTCTCACCATCTACCATCACAACAAGTGCAGGATTAACCTTCAGGTCCCATCTACAAAGACTTGGCAATGAAGGCAAGTGAGGAACTTCTCCGATTGTTTTCTGCCTCAGCTGAATGAATGAATGAATGGCTTGTCTCGTGTGTGTTTGTGTGTGTGTTCGCGCTATGGCCCTGCTATAAATAAGCCTGGCCACAGGGGAAGGAGGAGGGATCAAGCTTGGGGGCTGACAGCAGAGGGCAATGCGGCCTTGTCTCCCCAGGAGACGCCAATTAAGAGTAGACCCAAACTCGGAGCTCACGACTTCTCTGCAGCCGCTCACAGGTTGAGAAATGAGACGTGACGGGCCACACGCAGGGGCTCCCAAACGTTCGCTCGGAACAAACACCAACCCTGAAAAACCCAGTTGAAAAACTGTATCGTGATTTATTAAAGGTTTTATCGTTCAGACATGGACGTCACTGTAGCATGATCAATTAACAGTGAAATCAGGAGTAAATGTGATTGCAGTAATAGGTGGTCAGTAACACTCCAGAGGTCGGAGATTATTTACACTCACTGACCATTTTAATAGGAACACCTTGTACAGCTGCTTGATCCAATTATCCAATCATGAAGCAGGAGTGCAATGCATGCAATCACACAGATACAGGCCTAGAGCTTCAGTTTTATGTTCATAATAATTAAATATCAGAATGAGGGGGAAAAAATGTGATCTGTGGTTGTGTTTCGGGAACTGTAGATCTCCTGGGATTTTAACACACAAGCATCTCTAGAGTTTACATAGAAAGTTGTGAAGAAAAAAAACAAACAAACAGGACTCTGAGGCTACAGTGGCACAGGCTCACCCAAACTGGGAAGAACATGACCATTACAAATTAACCTCTAACAAAGCAAAACACTTTCTAGTTCATGTCTTCCAAAACAAAGCCAAGGTACGAAACCACAGGCAGTGTACATGGAACAACACTTCACATGAAACAACTCGGTCACAGCAGAATCACAGAATCCAGATCCATAATTACTGAGCAGAGTCATAAACCACACAGAGCCGTGCGGTGTTAACAAACACAGACACTTACCCTGACCTTGTGCATCCACTAGCCTGAAGAGGAGGAGCCACAGGAGAGGAAGAGTGACGAGATCAGGGGGTCCAGCTCGTACTGCAAAACACCCCACTCTGTCTGAGACCACGGCCATGACACCATCGGATGCTGAAATACAGACAAGAAATCACTCAGAAAGTGAAAACACAGGATGATACTTTTTGTGAAAAATAAATCATGTGCATCTATATGCAACTGAGACCACACTTGAAAAACTTCAGAGTCATTTCATTTGCCATATACGTGTAAAAAAAAAAATTGTAATTAAATAAATAAATAAATAAATGAAAATCATGGGAAAATTAAAGAATCTGTTGTTCAAACATACACTACATGTGAATAATTAAGATTTAAAAATGTGAAAATAAATTAAAAGTATGAAAATCAAGAAAGAAAGTAATTAATAGGTTATTTGTTTGTCCTCTTTTGTTTTAAATCACGAGGATGAATAAATTATGTAGGGGAAAATCACTACACATAAGATAAGATAATACTTTATTAATCCCCAGATGGAGAAATTAGAGACATGCACTTCAAATCAACATGTAGAAATGAATGAATAGTTCATTTTTTTTTTTATGTATGTTATCTTACTAAATCTTATTTTCACCCCTCCTCCCCACACACACACACACTCTTGGTCTAATAACCCTTGTTGCCTAGGTCATTATTTTGTTTCATATTTCTGACCCTTTCCTTATTTTTCCCAGAAGCTTTTATTTATTTTTTTATATCCCTTCACTGTTTTTGGTTATACCACAGCACTGTTGAATTCTTAATTGTGATTGGTCAGAAAGTGTTGATTAATTTTCTATAATAACAGATAACAAACACATTTCGATGATGGTTTTATTTAAAGAAACTTACAATTGAGACAGGACACGACTGGGTAGTTGAGGGTTAACAGCCTTGCTCTAGGACCCAACATGCTGGCATTTGAACTCATTACCTTCTAATCAATAGTTAAGAGCCACTTAATGTCCTCACGTTTGTTCATATCAATGTACTCGATCTAATATGTTATTGTTTCTATGGTAACAGATCACTCACAGGGACTTGTATGGCAGACACTCCACATAAACAGATCTAAAACATGTAACGTTTATGGAAGGTGTCACGTTCGCGTAAAGGGGTCGGATGCAATCGCAGAATCTTTTGAAGATTTATTATATTAACAATGTAAAACAAAGACAAAAACACCAAGCTATCTTAACAATATGACATGAAACTAACACTAGGACGAAACATGAAAACACAGGCATGAAACAGAACACCAAGAGACATAGAACAGGAGTCTAAACACATTTAACGAAAGACAAAGACTAAGTGCAAAACCCAACTATATATACACCCCAGTGCTCATTAACCAAAACATGAATCAGGTGCAGAAAACCATGTGACTTGCAGTGGCTGATGGGAAATGGAGTCCAGAGTCCTTAGAACCGTGACAGAAGGAGTCTCCAGTGTCAGTGCTTTGTAGTCAGTACCATAGTCTTATGAACCTAAATAGAGAGGGAAAATTGTCTGGTGAAGGAACTAAAAAAAGAAGAGTGTTTTGTTCATTTAATAAATTACAAATCGATCTGGGATAAGAGGAATAAAACACTTCCGGTACATGCTGTAATAGGAAAATAACCCCTGACGTGAAGAGGAGTACTCTAACCACCTTGAACATGTTGTGTTTAATTCCTTACTTCATCAACACCTTATGACCAATCGGAATAAAGAACTCAACGGCAATGGCATGCAGTATATTGGAACGATTGTAGTATTTCTGTATTTTTCCTAAACAATTCTGATTTCTGTAAACTAGATTGGATTTACAAAGACAGTAAGAAATGAAATAGTTCATGTGTTAATACAGATATCTAACTGTATACATTTCTATGAAGTCTAGATTTTAATCATTCTTTTCCTAAGTGTCTCTACTTTCAACCGTTTCTATTTGCAAATCAGACTTAACACACTGGACTTGACTTCCTTTAGCTCCGAGATTACTTTTCAGATCTAAATAAATAAATAAAAACTTCAGGATTAGCATAATCTCTGCCTCACTAATGTAGTGCCTTTATAATAATAAGAAAATTATCTATGCCTTCTTTTGTACCGCAGTAAATCAGCCAGCATGTAAAATAGCCGAGTATGATTTAACTATGATTCACTGAGTGTGTTGGCATTAAATATTCCTCTCTGCTCTGCGAGGCTCGGAGGCTCGCTCATTTAATATAAAGCTTTTATGAACCAACAATTCATCAAAATCTATTGATATTTTTGTAGCTCTGCATTCAGGTCATTATATTTATGGAGTTATCATTGCACATAATGAAGTATCATTTCTCTATGTTAAAGGTGAATAAAAATAGCCCAGCATTCATAGAGGGCAGTTTAAACAAGGACTCGGTCTGTTTCCCAGCCCAGAAATATCGGTGGGTCAAATGTGGAGGCTTTCGTACATAATATATGACACTTTGCTCAACACCAAGCCAAATGATCAACACAGACTCCGTGCATGTGCATATTATTGCTCCTGCACTACAATCCTTCGCTTACATATTGATTCCACTTCATATGTACATGTGATGTTCAGACAAAACATATTCCTCTCCTTTTGGACGTTCTCAAAAACTCTTCCTCGGTGCTCCAGGATTTCTCCGGACTGTAAAACCTGATGCTTAATTTGTTAAACAATGAGGTACCAGGATGTTCAAGAGAAGTGGACAGGAAGAGAAAAGGTACATACAGAGAAAACAGTGCTCCAAACACTTTACATAATACAGTAGTCTTGTTATTCCCACCGAGGCCATGTGTGTGCGGAGTTTGTATGTTCTCCCCGTGTGTCGGGGGTTTCCTCCGGGTACTAGGGTTTCCTCCCCCAGTCCAAAGACATGCATGGTAGTCTGATTGGCGTGTCTAAAGTGTCCGTAGTGTATGAATGGGTGTGTGAGTGTGTATGTGATTGTGCCCTGTGATGGACTGGCACCCTGTCCAGGGTGTACCCCGCCTTGTGTCCCATGCTCCATGGGATAGGCTGCAGGTTCCCCCGTGACCCTGAAGGAAGGATAAGCGGTATAGAAGATGGATGGATGGATGGATGTATAGATGGATGGAGTAGTCTTATTTTGGCCATTCCAAACATTAACTTAATTATTTAGCCATTATTGGTAAAAGAATGATGTCCGGATATTTACCTTTATAATACACTGGTATAATTTAGAAATCATTGTTCTGTAAATGATGGCAAGCCGTCTTAGCTTAGATGCAGTAAATTAGGCCCAAACCGTGACACTACCACCACCATGTTTCACAGATGAAATATGGTTCGTATGCTGGAATGCAGTGTTTTCCTTTCTCCAAACATATTGCTTTTCATTTAAACCAAAAAGTTGTATTTTGGTCTCATACGTCCACAAAACATTTTGCCAACAGTCGTCTGGCTTGTCCATATGATCTTTACAGCAATGTTCTTTTTGGAGAGCAGTGGCTTTCTCCTTGAAACCCTTCCATGCACAACATTGCTGTTCAGTGTTCTCCCGAAAGTGGGCTCATGAACATTAACATTAGCCAATGCGAGAGAGGCCTTTAGTTGCCGGCATGTTCCTGCAGCATCTCATCCCATCATATTTAAACCGCAGAAGAACACTTACACAGATGACAGTTTTAAAACGTTTAACTGGCCTGCCTAATACCAACACATTCCTAACATGAAATTCATCCAACAGAACAGAAGTGAGTGAATGAATCAGCGGTTATTTCTGCACGGATGTTAGCGTGAAGAGAAATCAGTTGTATTTCCGTCAGTAGATTATGTTGTGAGTGTATAGGCGGTCTTTCAGTGGGATTGGAATGCAATCATTAAATGTGATTTTCACTTTTAAGCAGAGTGAAAAATGCTAGAACTTTACTTCTGGTCGAGATACGTGGAAAGGAAAGAAAAATTCTGTAGTTTTGAGAACGATATAGAAGAAAATGTCAAAATACGATCATGTGAAGGGATTTCTACACATTTAATCACACACACACACACACACACACACTGTTCACAGATGCCGAGTGTGAAGAGTCACTAAGCCGAGTCCAAAAACTGTTGTCACTCACGCCAGCCCCTCACACCAACAATGTGAGAGGAGGTAAAATCAATAGCCTTCCATCTTAAATCACATCCATTCGTTTCTCCATCAATAACTGCTGGCTCGAATTAAAAGCATTTCCATTTGCATAGAAGACTAAACCGTGCCAAGATGCGGTGATGCCGAAAGAGGGATGACTGGCAGCTTCACAGCGGCTAAGCACAAGGAGCTGTTGAAATGATATGGAACAAACCAAACCATGTTTATGAAAGATTTTAAAAGCATTGCTTGTGTTTTCAATTCTTATCAAATGTTATACAGATTTTTTTTTCCTGCGTGTTTTCTTTTCTTTTCTTTCGCTTAGTCTTATTATTTATGGAAAATTTTAAAAAATATATTTTATTTATCCATAACTCAAGCTTGCAAAAACTAATCAATTTGCTCATATAACAACCCTGTTGAGTTCTTAATCCTGATTGGTCAGAAGGTGTTGATTCATTTTCTGTTACGGTTTATATACATTCAGCTACATAAAAACATCACAATGTATTGTTGTTGATGTGGTGAAGCGCTCGATAAAACGCCGTTAGTTGAACATTCATGGAAGGAGTCTCCAGTGTCAACATTTTTTTCTGTCTTTAGAACAAAGGACTTTACATTTCCTGTTTCTTTTTCTTCTTCCTTCTTTGAAAAATGAGAAGCTTATTAACTTTAAGTGAGGGAAAAAAAGGAACGACGCTGAGGGAACGACGGTTTATAGCCGGTATAGCGTAAGTGAGAACAGGCACTGTAGGTATTTATAGGTACATTTAACTTATAGCAGTGAAACATGTACTGATAAATCTATCAACAGTAATGGTACACCTCCAAATGTTTTAATCCTTAAATGTTACACAGGAAAATAGAGTAAATACAGTAGAGATAAAAAGATGGCAAGTTTTCAGCTATTTCAATTTCAGTTACTTCCCCTCTATAGTCCGCTAACTTAGTTTATAAGTTAGTGTCAGTGACTTTGCTAAGACGCCAGCGCAGTGTTGGACACAGGCCCGGTAGTAACAGATTGGAGTGACACAGCCGTCTATAACCAGGTGTCTGAGTCATTCATAGCTTCACCTCATCCTTCTGCCTGCTCGCCTCTAGATCAGCATTCACTGCTCCCGTCAAACATGGCAACCTGTTGGAGATTAGCCGTCTTGTTGTGCTCTGATTTAACAGCTGCGCAGATCGTTCACTTGTTCACTTGTTCGTGCCATGCTGAAAAACTGTCCTAGGTCCAACACTTCAACATTTTGTATGATAGAAATGCTGTCTTCTGGTCTGAGAAATCAGTCAGATCATCTCTAATGAGAACCCTTGAATGAGAGTGTGTGAAAAAACAGTTAAGGGCATCTATTTCCTAAAATCGATTTACTAGATATCTGCACGCTTAGCAGTTCGTTTTTCATAGCGGTTTCAGATCAATGTATTCAAGTTAATAGCAAAAATACACAACACTGCTGTCCGCTATGCTTTACACGATAGTATCCTTTATGGAGAAATAACATTTCATCTGATCACATGTTTTACTGTACATAGGGCGGCTGTGGCTCAAGGGCGGCTGTGGCTCAAGGGCGGCTGTGGCTCAAGGGCGGCTGTGGCTCAAGGGCGGCTGTGGCTCAAGGGCGGCTGTGG
>JAFFST010000345.1:125034-142488 GCA_022414735.1 Noturus placidus | reverse complement strand
AAGGGGGGGGGAGGGGGGGGGGGGGGGGGGGGGAGGGAGGGAGGGAGGAAGAGGAAGAAAAATCACTCCGATAATGCAGATTGTCATAAGAGAGCTGTATTCCTGGTAATCCAATACAAGTGAAGTAAAAGCCTCTGTGATTTCAACAGACTTAATGAGAGTGATCTGATTATGGGGTCCTTGCAATCGCATCGCTCCTGCCACATTCATTGTTTCTCATTTTCACTCGTGTTACCCTCTCTGAAATTGACTCACATTTGAACGGCTTTAATGCTTAAAATGTTGCACTTGTCCGTGTTTCTCTAATAGGCGAATGTCTCGATCTAGAATGAGTAGAAAATACGAGAAGGGCCTTATCCTCAACGCAGCACTGTCACAGAGACACACATTAACCCAAGTTTTTAACACATCACGTAGAGTGAAGTGGGGTCGTTCATATATTACGTCATCAAATTTTCAGCCATTTTTAACCCCCCCCCTCCCTCCATGTCATCTAACGTCATCAGGCCCTTTAAACCCCCCCCCTCATGATGACGTCATCATCTTAGATGTACACTTTTACTTTTTTACTTTTAGGGGGTCTGGGGCTGCCATGTGTGGTCGGGAATTATCTCCTAATATTTTGTACTCTGTTAAAATACCACAGAAATACTAACGTCACACGCACATCCTGTGGCGTATTAGACGTCACTGTACCCTTCACCCCCCTTCCCCCCTCCTTGATGATGTAATATATGGACGACCTCAGTGTAGAGCAGAGGAGAATACTAGATCGTAATCATAATGCTCATGCCGTCTGAAGGTCTGCTTCATATGGGCACTTAGGACAAACAAAACCCCGAGTCAGCATATCGTTTGAATAGTTTAGTGTTCTATTGAAACGGTATGTGCAAATATCAAGACTGAAAGGAGATAAGTAAGGAATAAATGGAATAAACCACTTTGTGTTTTGGGGAAATAATCAGTACTGGGGTTGGTGTGATGAAGAGGAGTTACTGTAACCACACCACCCATAAGTGTTTTATTTCTCTTACTGTATGACACATTCTTTTTCCCCAATGATCACATTTCGTACAGTTCAATAATCAATAGCAGATTAAACATTAAATCTCTTTATACTTACATTTAATGTGGAATGTTCAAAAACTTGAACCAAAAAAAAAGGAATGTTACTGAGAAACCACACTCCTGTCTCTTTTTTGGCTAATTGGACCCAATGTGGACATTTTCACTTAATTCAATTCAATTTTATTTGTATAGCGCTTTTTACAATAGACATTGTCTCAAAGCAGCTTTACAGGAATATCATTTTTACATTTACAAGCGACTTACTAATGAGATCACATTCACACACCAATGGTAGCAGAGCTGCCATGCAAGGTGCTAGCTTGCCATTGGGGGCAACTTAGGGTTCAGTGTCTTGCCCAAGGACACTTCGGCATGGGATCACCCGGGCCGGGATTCGAACCCCCAACCTCACGGTTAGTGGATTAGTGGACAACCCGCTCTACCGACTGAGCCACAGCCGCCCTATATAAGCACAGTATACAGATATACAGTGGCAAGGAAAAACTCCCTAAGATGTTTACATTTACCAGACGCTTTTATCCAAAGCGACTTACTAATGAGACACACTCATACACCAATGGTAGCAGAGCTGCATGCAAGGTGCTAGCTTGCCATCGGGGGCAACTTAGTGTTCAGTGTCTTGCCCAAGGACACTTCGGGATGTGATCACCCGGGCCGGGATTCGAACCACCAACCCTACAATTAGCGGACAACCCGCTCTACAGACTGAGCCACAGCCACCTCATGTTAAAGAGGAAGAAACCTTGAGAGGAACCAGACTCAGAAGGGAACCCATCCTCATCTGTGTAACAACAGATATTCTGAAAGAGATAATTATTGATTTATATGAAATTTGCATGGCTCAGAAGAAGCCGTAATCCCAGCAGTCTGGAATTGGAGCAGGTGACAGCTCCATCCAGAGGCAGGACACCCGAGACAGCTCATGCAGGTCTAGGAGATCCGAATGGACCAGGATCTTCCAGTATCTTCATAAGATCATGTGTAGCTCATTAGGGGTGTACTCACTTTTGTAGGCAGTGGTTTAGACATTAATGTCTGTGTGTTGAGTTGTTTTGAGGGGACAGTAAATTTACTCTGTTACACAAGCTGTACACTCACTACTTTACATTGTAGCAAAGTGTCATTTCTTCAGTTTTGTACATGAAAAGAGATCATCACATATTTAGGGTGTACTTACATCTGTGAGATACTGTATATATGAAAATTTATTTTTTTGGTTTTGTTTTTAACTTTACCTCTGAAAATGTTTAATAAACATCTCCTAACAGTAAACTTCAGCATATCAACGACTGTGCTAATTTTGATCCATTTATGTGGAACGTCTGTCATACAAGTCTGTTCATAAATTGTGACCGTACAAAAATAGAATGTATTACAATGAGTGCAATCTTACTACTGTATAAACCTATACAGTAAACTATACTACAGGACAACTGTGGATCAGGTGGTAGAGACTAATCGTAGGGTTGGAGATTCGATTCCCGGCCTGTATGACTCCAAGTGTCCTTGGGCAAGATACTGAACCGCAAATTGCTCCCGATAGCAAGCTAGCACCTTGCATGGCAGTTCTGCTACCATTGGTGTATGTGAATGGGTGAATGAGACACAGTGTAAAGGGCTTTGGAACCGCTAAGGTTAAAAAAGTGCTATTTAAGTGCAGAACATTTACCATTTAAACCTGTGATTTACACTACTGCACTACTGTCATAGAAAATTAATCAACACTTCTTGACCAATCGGAATCCGGAATTCATCAGCACTGTGGTATAACTTGTTCCAGACAATGACATTTGATTACAGCTGCAGTAAATGTGGGAACAAATCGTTTTACGACTAGCAACATTTAGAGCAGTTAGCAGTCAGTCTTATCCAGAGCCATTTACAGAAATGTTTTATAGGCTCTATCACAAAACATATCCTCGAGTTAGCACAAATAGGTCAGGGTCTGAGAATTCAGAATACCATTAGGCTAAAATCCTTCCAGAGAGGAGTTAGTGTGGGAGTTAGTACAGCTATGGATGCAGAGTGCAAGTTGTGGGTGTTTCTACAGCATGTGTAGAATCAGTGGTAGCTTCGGCACTTGGTGAAGAGGTGGGTCTTCATAGCTAGAGGAAGTTCATTCCACCACTTGGGAAAAGTCAGGACAGAAAAAGTCTTGATGTATTTCGTCCTTGTACCTTGTAGGATGTTGGGTCGAGTCGTGGTGTGAAGGGAATGTTTTGCAGAGCAGGTTTGATAAGTGTCTTCAACTGGGACCTAGCCTGTTTTGTTTTAAATCTGACGTGGGCGGCTACAGGAAGCCGCTGGAGAGAAGATAGCAATGAGGTGACGTGAGAGAACTTAATAAGATTGAAAAGAAGGGGCAGGACAAGGTGACTAAGGACTGGATGCTGGGGTGGCTCTGGAACAGTATTAACACTCCTTTGTTTATTGATCACAGTTGGAAACTTTGACGACTCAAAATACGTTCTTCCACAAATTAAAAGGCAACATTTAACATAACAATGAATTCTTGTCAGGTATTATGCCATGAAATGGAAATTCCAGCTCATGTAGCTGTGGCACATTTCCTAATCTGAGATTTAATGGAACAAATAAGTGTTATTTATACCTAGAGAGGTCATTAATGTAATGTGGGTAATACAAAAATATCTCAGACGAGTATACACAACTAAATATGTCACCTTCCCCAGGATACAGGGGGCAGTGATGCTTTAATTGAACACAATATGAGTCAGGATATGTGTCTAAGTTTATTTAAGCTCTATCTTTTAAAATCAAAAGTCTCAGTTACGTGTAATTTTTTTTTTACAATACTTTATTCTCATTACTATTTACATTTAGCAGACGCTTTTATCCAAAGCGACTTACTAATGAGACACACTCACACACCAATGGTAGCAGAGCTGCATGCAAGGTGCTAGCTTGCCATCGGGGGCAACTTAGGGTTCAGTGTCTTGCCCAAGGACACTTCGGTATGGGATCACCTGGGCCGGGATTCGAAACACCAACCCTACGATTAGTGGATTAGTGGACAACCCGCTCTACCGACTGAGCCACAGTCGCCCCTGGCAGCCGCAGGCTACAGGCAGCCAGGACCCTGTACTACATTGCTAAAGGATTTTGAAGATTTTTTGAACAGTGCAGGTTTAAAATGAATACAGGGAATAGGAATGAATAGTCAGCATGTCACATGACCCACTCAGAGCTATGATCATATACAACATTTGGTTTTGTCTGTTGAAACTGAAAACAAGTTCTCCTTACATTTCATTCAAATAATTTATATCTGCTCAGAGGAGGAATCCCGGTCACTGTGGGACCCGAATCTCTGTAAATGCATTTCAAGTGAAATGAATGAGCATCCACTTCTCAATGCATTGTGTATCAGCTTCAAGTAGGAACTCTAATGCATTTGAATTAGACATTAATTATATATATTATATTAACATGGTGTCTTCATGTATCAGTGAGAAATGCAGCTGACTCTCATACATTGCAAACTACTTAATTTCACCGCCTACACTTTTACCCTGCCATTTCATTTTGGGGTAATGGATCCAGCAATCTATCCAATTACCCTTCCCCGAGGTGCTACGTAAATCAAAACATAAAGTAATTACACATAGTTAAGATGACGGTGAGGCTACAGAATCCATTATTCAATAGATTTTTGATATCACTTAAAAATATAATTCATAGGCCACACACAGGACTAACAAGTAACTGTTGTTTTTCCCTGATATAATATCATTAATAATAATTTGTCTTCACTGCATTTATGGATGGTAATCACTGAGTGGACGAACAATTTACAGCACAGTTGTGTAGTCTACAGTTGTGAAAAATCCATAAATAAGTGAAAATCAATCAATCCACCTGTAATAGCTGGATCCGGAGCAGCCTGTTTGCTTCACTAACTATTCGGACATGATGGACAGTTAAACTATGATCAGTAGAAGCATATTATCGTGGACACAATTCTGATATTATCAGCAGATTTATACAGTGAGCAAAATGTCCAGCCATCAGGTCCTGATGAATGACCACTCATTAGAATTGCACAGGCAGAGCAGTGCGGCAGCACTGTATTCCAGACTGAGACCAACAGGGCCGCGAGACTCCATCTGCTAAATGAATTTGCCACATTGTAGAGGACATGAAGTGTACTTCACAAAATGAGGCTGGTAAAATGTGCCAAAGGGTCGTCATCAATGGTTTAACATGACAACTGACGTGTGAGATAAACTGTGGCGTTCTGCTTTTTCTTTTTTGTCATTGTAGAACAATTAGTGTCGAATGCTGGTCTTAGACTGGCATTTAAATTGAAACAAAGCATTTGGCTCCATGTGCAGTGATTAATTATTCAACATCCGAACTCTTAAAACGTCCAGTGGTCAATACCAGTAAACATTCACAAATACAAAGCCATCAGGGACAATCTAAGATAGTAGGAATAGCAGGGTCAAAATACAGACGTGACAGAAACAGGACTCAGGACTTGCTTACTGGATACATAGGCACGACTTTGGACTATTAGTGTGTGTAAAATGCTTATATAGTCCTTGAACAAGAAGTACAAACTAAACAGGAATAGGACGTGATTAAAATGAAAACTCTGGCAAACCTTCTGTTGATGGGGAAGGGTTCTGTCTTAGGTATTTTAACAACCAAGGCTAAATGCTTCATGTAGGACCACTTTTGTTGAACAGATTTGAGGGTAGAGTTCAGTTAAAGTGTCATCCCATAGATTTGTATTAAATGTAATCTAATTAAGGTTACCAGGACCTACCCCTGGGGTGGTGTCTCTAGGCCACCTATAGGCCAGGCCTGGCAACGTGGAGCCATCTCCTGGGGATCACTACAAGTTAAAGGATGTGTGTCAAGTCCAAACCTTGTTATATGGCAGGTATTTGATGGCTAATCTTAGACAGACTAGACCTTTGCAGTAGAAACGGGCTTTGGGAACATAGCATGTCACTTTGCTGGCAAAGCAACAAGCTGAGTTACTGTGATAAAAAAATGTATCATTCACAGTATGGGCTCTGGTAGCAAACCTCTTGTTGAAGACTGTTTTCTCTCCTACCCTGGAGTTCCCAGAGGAGATATGCCTCAGGCGAGTTTGGGAATACTCACCAATACCAGCCTGAGTGTCTCACAGATGAAGTTTTTCGAAGTGGACAAGAAGGTTGCCTCTTTGACATTTCAAATCTCAGAGAAGAAAACTTTTTGGTGCATATGAACCAAATAACAGTTCAGATTATTCAATCTTCTTGGAGAAGACTTGCAGGTCTTCAAGAGTATAACTCCTACGATTCCGCAGGGGTACTGTAGGACTTTAATGCTCATGTTGGGAATCACAGAGGTACTTAGAAGGGAGTGACTTTTAGGAGCAGCTTCCTGGATCTGAACCACATGAGTGAAATGATATTACAAGTGATATTACATTGTGCAAGCCATAGATTGTCAATCACAAGCACTTTGCTTGAACATAAGGTTGCTCATGGCACCAAATGCTAGCTTGGGGGGGGTGGGGGTGCTGCTGGTCGAGGAAGTTAAATACCTTGGGGAATTATTCACGAGTAATGTTAAAAAGAGAGTGGGACATTGACAAATGGACCAGGGCAGTGGCATCACTGGACAAAGCTCTCTCTTTTCCATCAATCTACATGGGCGGCTGTGGCTCAGCTGGTTAAGTGGGTTGTCCACTAATCGTAGGGTTGGCGGGTCGATTCCCGGCCCACATGACTCCACATGCCGAAGTGTCCTTGGGCAAGACACTGAACCCCAAGTTGCTCCCAATGGCAAGAAAGTGCCTTGCACTACTGTGTGTGAGTGTGTGCTTGTGTGCATTTGTGCGTGCGTGCGTGCGTGTGTGCGTGCGTGCCATTCCTCACCTATGGTCATGAACTGTAAGTAGTGACCAAAATAATAAGGTTGCAAATACAGGTGGTGGAATTGTGGTTCCTCCACAGGATTACTTGGCAATCCAGGGGAGCCTTGACGTAGAGCAGCTGCTCTTCTAAATCAAGAAGAGCCAGCTGAGGTGGTTCAGGAACCTTACAAGGATGCCCCTGGATGGCTCCCACTAGAGCTGTCCTTCTAGGCATATCCCACTGGAGGGAGACCCCAGGGTAGACCCGGGACCTGCTGTAGAAATTAGATCTAATACAATTCTCATGGGAATGCCCATGGATCCCCAGCAAGTGCTGGAATCTGTGGTCAGGAATGGAGAAGTCTGGGCTGACCTTATTAGTCTGTTTCCACTGAGACTCCCATGAGGAGAACTGAAGCAACAGCCTTAGTTTATGAGCCAATGAATTAATAACCTTTTTGGTTCTAACATAATTGTGCAGAAATTTGGTGAGTGTCGAAGGAAAGAAGTTCTATAAGGATCTAATCTGTAGCACTGATTTTCTTTTAACTATTGACCTGTGACTACATGGTTATTTGCTCATCTTGTTCTTCAACAGATTAAACAACAATTTCCAGTGATGTAGAAAAAAAACAGAGGAGCACAGTATCTGCTCTATGCCAGAAAGATTCAACATTGCCAAAACGCAAATAGCCTGACTGACAGTTGGCATCAGTGTTTAAGTGTTGTCTTTCACACTTTGAGCCTGCGATTCATCTCATCTGCTACCAAGTTTGTATCCTTTATTTGGCGTGAAAATCTCTCAAGCTGAAGGGCCAGAAAGACAACATGGAGAATGCAGGCATCACTTCAAATCAAATCAAAGTAACTGTTGCCTTTATTATAGTATTTGCACTTTTATGTAACTGGATCGTGCTATAGCCTGCTCATTCACCTTTTCCGGAAGCAGGGGCATCATGGTACTCTAAGGAATAGATGGTGTTATGCTCTGCATGTCTGTATGTGTCCTGTCGCAAAATGTGGTGAAAACTCCCACACGACGTTAATAGTGTGATTAAGGTGTTTACATGTCTACAATACACCTCGATAATGCGACTTAAACAGGAATACTCCACACGTCTTCATTCGATTTGTGTTTACTTCGAGTATGACCATAATCGGATTAAGGTAATTAAAAATTGCTGGTTACGTGCTAGGTTCTTAATCAGAGTATTGTCTTAATCGAGTTAATAGTGGATTATTGTTGTCCATGACTACGTTTTCATGGATAGCATTAATCTAATTAAAGACCTGACTCTGATTAAGATAATAATGTGATTAAGGTGTTTACATGAGTCGCTTTTAGAATACTCCTGTCCTGTTCCCGTTTTACATGTTATAGATCATAATTAGATTAACAGCCCGTGTCAATACATCACCGCGCCTCGCCGTCCGATGTCCTTCCAGAATTTCACGTATCAACATACAGTTCATCTTCCTTATGGTACCGTGTACAGTTTTGTGTGGTTTTATTTATTTTTTTTACGAACAGTTTAAGTGCAGTTAATTATTTGTCATGCTGTACGTGCTAATAGACGACTGCTTGAAGCGTGGGCTGGGTCGCAAACCACGTACTTACCGCTATAAAATAGACAAGATACATGTATTTTTGGGTTTGGGACACAGTATGCGGTTTGGGACACAGCTAAACTCTCTTATTCGCCGTAAAAAGCACTTCCGGTGTGTGATCAAAATGCGGTGAAAACTCTCACACGACGTTCATAATGTAATTAAGGTGTTTACTCCATGATGCGAATAAAACAGAAGTACTCCACCTGTCTTAATTTGGTTAGAGCTTAATTAGATTATGACCTTAATTAGATTAAGGTAAGTAAAAATTGCTGTTTACATGGTAGTTTCTTAATCAAAAATACGGTCTTAATCAGGTTAAGAGTGGATTATTGTTGTTCATGTACACGCAGCTATTGATAGCTTAGCTGTGATTCCCCTTGGCTAGTGACACCAAACTAGCCCAGTTAGAATAGTTTTATATTTTTTCCTTCTCATATCATAGATTGACGTGTGTTGAATGACTGAAAGAACTACGAGTTTCACTCTGTAGTGTATTATTGTAGGTTTGGAAAGTTACGTGAAAGTAAAGTAATTAGTAACCTGATTACAGTTTACATGTGGCGGCTGTGGCTCAGGTGGTTAAGCGGGTTGTCCACTAATCGTAAGGTTGGCGCTTTGATTCCCGGGTGACACCACATGCCGAAGTGTCCCTGAACCCCAAGTTGCTCCCGATGGTACATTAGCGCCTTGCATGGCAGCTCTGCTACCATTGGTGTGTGTGTGAATGAGACACAGTGTAAAGCGCTTTGGATAAAAGCGCTCTATAAGTGTGCCATTTACATGCTGTAATCAGATTAGCATTTTTAATTAGTAATCTGTAGTGGACTACTTTTTTCAAGTAATTTACCCAACACTGCTGTCAAGTCATGTTATCATCATGTTAAATTTATTTAAAAGACATCAAAACATAGCTACAATATTTTTTTTAAAGGCTCTTTTCTGTGCACTTTTTTTTCTTCAGTGTTATGAAACCTCATGCTTGAATGTCCTTCAGTCTGCTGTGCTTTCTGTGTTTACTCAATGCTAGAGATGCAGCTCGTTAATCCCACCAGCAGATCAGAAAGCACACACACTCCATAAACATTTGGGGCGGCTGTGGCTCAGTGGGTAGAGCGGGTTGTCCACTAATCCACTAACCGTGCGGTTGGCGGTTCGAATCCCGGCCCGGGTGATCCCATGCCGAAGTGTCCTTGGGCAAGACACTGAACCCTAAGTTGCCCCCGATGGTAAGCTGGCACCTTGCATGGCAGCTCTGCTACCATTGGTGTGTGAGTGTGTCTCATTAGTAAGTCACTTGTAAATGTAAAAATGTAAAATGATATTTCTGTAAAGCTGCTTTGAGACAATGTACCATTGTAAAAAAGCGCTATACAAATTGATAAAATTAAATTAATTATTCCGAGCATGTGCAAATCTAAACCCTAATAACAAACATCACTGAGCCCCCCCTTCCCACCCCCCTCCCCAACCACCTGTATGTTTACTGATGAGAAGATGTGTGCAAATGGGTGTTTATTTTCTGCAGATTGTATTAATTAAGAAAAGTGCAGCTGTGTACATATATTTCTTAGCAAATCGCTATAATTAGCTCTTGATTCTCAGTCATTAAAATACAGTTCTGTTCTCAGAGTCGCCTTAGTTTTCTTTCTGTTTAAATGATCAGAAATGGTTGGTTTTAAGTGTTTATAGCTGCTATAATGCAAGTGATAATAGGAACTTATTTGTTTAATTGACTATATCTATGAATGCAACAATTAATGGATAGAAAAACATGATATGTCTATAAATTTCAATTAGTATGGTATCAGAGGAATGGAATGTTTCAGGATGTGCAGCTGAATGAAGATATTCACATTCAGGATGGTAAAAATAACTGTTTCATCTTTGAGGAATTCTTAAAATCAATCTCAGTGGTCAAAGCTGAGAAATGTAAAGATGTAACAGTGACAATTCAAAAACTCCTCAATGTCTCGTCTTTCAAACCATGATGAAATGAAATCCTCTTCGTCCGAGTTCGTTGGTCTGTTTCTCATGCGGTTTGTCACTAGGGCTGTATGCCACTCAGTCCACGGGAGTCTCGTCCTGTTCTGGTGCGTCACTGCTTTCGGATGATACTGACCTCTGACGAAGGATCACGGGGACGAGTTTGAAAAAGGTGAGAGTAACGAAAGCAACCGCCATGGCACTCAGGAGCTGTAACGATAAAGAGAAATGTAGAAACAGGCCTGCTTTTCAATCATCCAGATAAAAACACATTTTCTCATAGGAAGGTTTGTTTCTATTCACACTTTCATTTACTATATATTATTATTTTTAATAATAGGATAATGCAAAGATGAAAGTTTGGAGCAAAAAGTGCTCCACTACTGTCAGGGCTGTTGTTATAGAAAATGAATCTGACCAATCAGAATTGAGAATTCAGCAGAGCTCTGGTATAAACATTATTCAAGGGTGTTAACAAGGGTTTCCTTTGTAAAAATAAATAAATAAATAACTAGTAGAGTGGCATGGAGGGAAACCCATGTGGGAATGTACGGACCTTCACAGTAGGAGGTCCAAGTGTTTGTATGGAGTCTAAGTGTGAAGCAAGCAGAGCAAGAGTACAGGGTAGGTACGCCTCATCACTGTTAGAGTCTCGGCATCTGTAAAAAGAAAAATAAGGAATGATAAACCATATTTATCAACAAGAAGTTGTTACTGACAACAAAAACATTAAATTCTCAAGACAAGTATGCATATTTGCACAACTAAAGAGAGCATCATTCAGAGTCTGTCCAAAAGTTACATCAACACGTACACAGGGAATGTTATTTGTATTCAGACTCGGCTTACGAAGTTGCTGAAGTCCAATTTATGGGTAAACCATTAAAGTTGGATAATTTATCACTTTTGCTGTGTGTGTACTGTGTTTATATTCCTGTAAAGCTGCTTTGAGACAATGTCTATTGTAAAAAGCGCTATACAAATAAAATTGAATTGAATTGAATTGAATTGATAGGCTCCATGTTCCCTGTGACCCTGAAAAGCAGTAAGCGGTTGGAGATGGATGGATGAAAATGTGCCAATCACCTGAATGGGGTCGTCCATATATTACGTCATCAAGGAGGGGGAGGGGGTGAAGGGTACGATGACGTCTGATGACGACAGGGGCGTTCACGGACATGATTACGTCATCAATGTATTTGCATCTTCCCCGTGTTTAGTGTCACCGCTGTCACATTCATCATTTATTTATTTACTTACTGAAATATTTGCAAATTGCCAAAATAACAAACAAACAAACAGAAATACTGACGTCACACGCACTTCCTGTGGAGTATTATACGTATTATATGTCAGTATAATACGTCAGTATTTCTGTGGTATTTTAACAAAGTACAAAATATTAGCAGATAATTCCCGACCACACATGGCAGCCCCAGACCCCCTAAAATTAAAAAAAATAAAAGTGTACATCTAAGATGATGACGTCATCATTGGGGGGGGGGATGTAAAGGGCCTGATGACGTTTGATGACATGGGGGGGAGGGGGGGTTAAAAATGGCTGAAAATTTGATGACATAATATATGGACGACCCCAATGTAGTTCAGATATTTTCCCCAAAAATAAATTCAACCTGTTGGCAAAATTATTGTTTACTCACCACTAACGTATTCACGCAAACGTTTAACTTTTAAAGTTGGGATCGCATGAACCTTTTGAGTCTAGTGACTAGTGCTTTCAGAAAGCACATGCACATGGAAATGCAGTGAGCCAATCAGATTCGAGATTCTGTAGGTTGTGACCACAAAAGTGCACAAATGATATCAGATGCTCTGTACCTTCTGGTCTGACCTGAGACTAGGTCATAAACATACCTGTGGTACAGACTGGTAAGAAGGGTGTATTTATCCAAACAATATTGTTGCTGCAGCTTCAGTTCTGAGAGTACTGTGGCTGGTAATCTGTGACCTTCCTGAACAAGCAGCCCCAGACTGTACCAGCCCTGCAGAGAATGTGAACAAGAAAACACACACACATACAAACTGATCAGTCCTGCATGGACAAAAAACACAAAAGACTTAAAAACATTTCTATATGTTTCGTGTTCCACTATGCAGTCTTACGTCACATCTACAACGTACATAAGCTGTTAGTGTCAATAAATGGAATAATCTCATCAGGACTAATACACCTTGATTGTTCGGGCCAAGTGTGTGATACCTGTGAGTTGTTCTTGAGTGCTGCTTTTTTGTACATCTCAACGACATCTGAAAGGTCTCTTTTGCCCAGTGTGTGCTCCATATAGAGCAGGTCTCCCATTTTAACCAAAGCTGAAACATTTGGAAAATAAGGATAACCAAAGTAGTCATGCTGTCATAGTACAATTCAAATATACCTTTGCAAACGTTAAATAAAATGTCACGAATTACCTACCATAAGGTGAAGGATCTTGGCTCTGAATGGAGAGATTGTAGTATCGTAGCATGCACTGCGTCATAAATGCTGGATTCAAGGATCCATGCTAATACGGGAATAATAGTTGGGAAACAACACAAACACACAGGTAGCACTTTTAATGTATTCTCTGGCTCGAAAGACAATCTAAAATATGATGGAAAAATTTGAATTATTGTTAACACATAATGCCTTTGATGCTTATGAAAGCGACTCACGGGACTGTGCTCGCACAGGAACGCTACGTTAAACTGAGCTGCTTCAAATCCACACTCGGCACATATCAGGTAATGAACCAATGCCAGGAACCTGTCAAAGGCAACAAGGTGCAAAATGAAGTAAGTGTTCCTTTCCACTAATCTGAACATTTCAAAATGAACTCATATGAAGTGCACCAGTCTATAAGTGTTTACCAGTTCCCCTTAAGATAGGCATTCAGGCCTTTCCTCAAGGCTGTACCTAGATATCCATTCTGCTCGGACGCCCACTTCACCCACCTACAGATCGAGCACAAAACAACTAACGATAGGATCTCACCATTCATGAAAAAAATGCACCAGACAATGTACTTATAAAACGGCATGACAGTGTACCAAAGAAAATTGTAAACGTAAACACCATTTACTCTTTACTGCTTTATATATGTAGGAACATTTCATTGTGTTATTTTGAAGGCATCTTGGCTTTCTGGGAATCAGAATGTTTTGTACAAGTTGCCCTTCAACTTACAGAACAGCATCTGATGGATGTCGCATCACGTAGCTAGGAATACCTCGACTCCAAATTTCGGCCAGCTCAATGCCTCCTGTGATGTGGCCTCTCTGGGCTGCTTTCAGAAAGTACTTATACGCCTTAACCTGAAGACAGAGTAAAGCAATAAAATGCTTACCCACTGTTTTTTTTTTTTTTTTTTTTTTGTTTGTGAACTTGTGCGTAGCTTATTCCTCTCTGTTCTGTTCGTGTGTCCCCCAAGTCCAAGTCATTTGTTACAATAGTTCTATGTGAAAGAGCTTACACAAGCAGAGAATAATAAAAGGATGGATTTTGGTTTAATCCATCAGCATTTAAATTGCTTGTGAGAAGTGGGAATTTCAACATGTGTTTTTTTTTTCCTGCTTGATATTTTCATATAATTGGTTTATATTTTAAATCAGAAGGTTTTTAGATGCGTTGCATTTTCATCGAAAGATTATAGTGAAACAATCGGGTCCTTTATATTGTATTAAAAATAACATTTTATTTGGATAGTCTTGTTTAGACACCCAATATATAAACCAGTGGTTCCCGAACTGGGGTAAGCATATGGTTGGCTCACTAATAATAATAATAATAATAATAAAAATAATAATTAATCAATTTGTATAGCGCTTTTTACAATGGACATGGTCTCAAAGCAGCTTTACAGAAATATGATTTTTACATTTACAAGCGACTTACAAATGAGACACACTCACACACCAATGGGAGCAGAGCTGCATGCAAGGTGCTAGCTTGCCATCAGGGGCAACTTAGGGTTCAGTGTCTTGCCCAAGGTCACTTCGGCATGGGATCACCCGGGCCGGGATTCCAACCACCAACCCCACGATTAGTGGATTAGTGGACAACCCGCTCTACCGACTGAGCCGCAACAGGCTCACTGTTTGCAGAGTTTCTAAAGTGGACTATCCAAATAAAGTGTTCACAAAACATCACATACAAATCACACACTCATTTCTACAATAAAATACAATACAATAAAGTTGAGGATTGTATGAAGGACATTAGACATTGGATGCTAACTAACTTCCTCTTACTCAATTCTGATAAAACGGAAATACTTTTGTAGGATCACGTGTAGCTAGGACTAAGGTTTCTGATCACATGGTTTCCCTGGATGGACTTTCTGTTTCATCATGTGCAGCAGTAAAAGACCTTGGAGTGATTATTGACTCCGGTCTATCATTTGATGCTCATGTAGATAATATTACTAGGGTAGCCTTCTTTCATCTCAGAAATATCTCTAAGATAAGAAATATATTATCACTACATGATGCAGAGATATTAATTCATGAGTTAATATGAGTTTTTCCTTGCCATTGTCGCCACTCAGTGTCTTTCTCAGTTTGGGATAATTACTCATTTTTACTGTGTATGTACTGTGTTTATATTCCTGTAAAGCTGCTTTGTGACAATGTCTATTGTAAAAAGCGCTATACAAATAAAATTGAATTGAATTGAATTTCTGCAAATTCAAAGCTTGTGCAAAGATTGTGCTACAATCACTTAATAACCCAACCATTCAACCAAGTGGCCAAAAAAATAACCTACCAACCAGCAAACAAACCATTTAACCAAACAACTAATTATCCCATCAATCACTCAACCAACCCACCAATTAACCAATCAGTTAATCCAGTAAATAAGTAAGTGTTTGCACAAACAGACTTTGTCAGGTTTTTGTCCAGGATAAAGGCCTTGCGAGTAAAGGACTCCTAGATTCATAGCAGCATCTGGATTCTCCAGCTGATCAGCTTGTTCCCAGAGCTCAGCTGCTCGCTCATAGTTCTTCTCAAACTGCTCATAGTACCAACCCAAAGCCGTGATGGCTGGAGTGAAGCCCTGGCGTGCACAGCAAAGCACATTTATCAAGCACTCAACACACACATTATGCACTTCATAACCAGATAAGAAGGGAACAGGGCTAATAACCCAGAATCAGGATTAGCTCTTTTTATTCAGTAATACACGGAATGGAGAAATATTGATTAGAGCTTGTTTACAGCTTGTACCTGTTCCATGGATTTTTTCAGGAAAGTGACAGCTTTTGGCACATCTTGTGGAACTCCTTGGCCCTGGAAAGTGTATGGAAATGGGTCGCATTTATATCTCAGCCTTCTTCCAGACAATCCATTAATACCTTGTAGTCATACTCTTAAGTATGTCTGAAGGTTCATGGTCATGCAGCAGTGTCACAGATTGTAATTATTTATAACAGACTAATTAGGACTAGTTCTTCTGACCGTGAGCAGAACGATGGCGTAGTCGTACATAGACACAGGATCCCGCAGTCTGGTGGCTCCTCTCTCATAGTGCCTCACTGCCGTCTGGATATCCGGACTTACACCTTGCTGACCCCAGAACAGCATCCGAGCCACTGCTCGCTGAATGACCAAATGTTCACACAAACATGAACTTCAAGGAAAATGCACATTCTAATGGTAAATTTACTGTTTACAGTGTTGAGGTTTATTACCTCTGCGTCTGCAACACCTTTGCGTGCCTGGAGTTTGAGCCACTGAAAGATGTCGTCATCCTCATTGGTTTGGGCTTTCAGGATTTCCTCGTCATACAGGTGTATGGACTCGACAAACGTCTACAACATGTGCACCAAAATATTTAAGAAGTTAACATTAATGTTACTTGTGATATATCTCTAGGATCCACAAACAATTGTATTGTAAATCCCAGGCCATTATGAATTTGTTCATTTCTCAACAGTTAAAAACGTTTACTAATTCAACATACATATGGTACTTTAATCATTTGGGCATATATCCTTTGGCCACAAATAGAATACGCATCTGAATGAATTCATTCTGATCACATACACTGTTTACATATGAAGATAAGCTGAAAATCTGTAAAACTGCTTTGTGTCCATTTTTAAAAGCCCTATATAAAGAAAATTAACCTGGATTGAATTGTGCACCATCTCTAAGATCTACAGTGTTAACATTGCTCTTCCCAATGACATCATCTCTGAACCTATAGCAAAACCTACAGGTGCATCTCAAAAATGTGAATATACAACACTAGCCAGTCTGTGGGCAGTTTCCATTTAAACGCACCTTACACGTAATCCAATCTAAAGTTCTGCTTGTTATAGGGGTTTAGTGTCTGATCTGAGCATTCAGCTTTTTACCCAGCTGCAACTTATTCTAGGACCTCTATTTTGATGGATAACATCAAGAGTGAACAGATTAAAAATGGTGATATAGTGAAACTTTCTATAATCCATCCATCCAACCATCCATCCATCCTCTACCGCTTACTCCTTTATCACGGTCACGGGGAACCTGGAGCCTATCCCAGAAGGCATCGGGCACAAGGCGGGGTACACCATGGACAGCACCCTTTCTATAAGGTGACACTTATTTAATATTTATTCATTCCTAAGTTTCCCGACATGGTAACAACGACAAGGGGAGGCTGTGGCTCAGTTGGTAGAGCGGGTTGTCCACTAATCCACCAACCGTTTTTTTTTTTTTTGTAAAAAGCGCTATATAAATTGATAAATTAAATTAAATGAAACATGGTAACATTGTGTGTGTGTTTTGTCATATTAACTTTAAGAAAGAGACAAAAAAGAGAGGTAGTGAGAGAACAAGTTGTTTCGGAGATGTTCAACAACATTAAACAGAGAGAGAGAGAGAGAGAGAGAGAGAGAGAGAGAGAGAGAGAG
>JAFFST010000345.1:68018-78798 GCA_022414735.1 Noturus placidus | reverse complement strand
ACAAGCGACTTACTAATGAGAGCACATTCACACACCAATGGTAGCAGAGCTGCCATGCAAGGTGCTAGCTTGCCATTGTGTGCAACTTAGGGTTCAGTGTCTTGCCCAAGGACACTTCGGCATGGGATTCAACCGGGCCGGGATTCGAACCGCCAACCCCACGGTTAGTGGATTAGTGGACAACCCACTCTACCGACTGAGACACAGCCGCCCAAAATGAAGACTTTGGAGTGGCCTAGCCAAAGTCCTGACCTGAATCCTATTGAGATGTTGTGGTATGACCTTAAAAAGGCCGTTCATGCTCGAAAACCCTCTAATGTAACTGAATTAGGACAATTCTGAAAAATGAGTGGGCCAAAATTCCTCCAGGACGCTGTAAAAGCCTCATTGCACGTTATCGCAAACGCTTGGTTGCAGTTGTTGCTGCTAAGGGTGGCCCAACCAGTTATTAGGTTTAGGGGGCAATCACTTTTTCACACAGGGCCATGATGGTTTGGATTTTTTTTCACCTTTAATAATAAACACCTTCATTTACAAATTGCATTTTGTGTTTACTTGTGTTGTCCTTGACTATTGTTTAAATTGGTTTGATGTTCCAAAACACTTAAGTGTGACAAACATGCAAAGGAACAGGAAATGAGGAAGGGGGCAAACACTTTTTCACACCACTGTATACTGTACACTGTTCACTTACACCGTGACCCGAGACCAGATTCATGAAACTCTTCTTAAGAAAGTTAAAGATAAAAAATTTATTTAAAAAAAGTAGCGATCACCTCCCGAAAAAAAGAAAAAAAGAAAAAAACTTCAGTAGGCATGAGCTGAAGACAACGAACCCTAGTATAACAGAGAATAAAATATACTCTTACTTTTGCTGGAGGTCATCGAGGCTCTGCTCAGCCCTCTGTAAGCCTTCCAGGTCTTTCATCATCTTCTTCATGTGATCTTTGGAGTAGCGGTTCTGGATGTAAGCAAACCAGCAGCCACCCATACCAATAACTATCGACACCACCAGCATGAAGTCCTTTAAGTGGTTGTGGCTGTTCACTGAACGGAGGAGAAGAAGAAAAAACAGACCGAGAAAATGAAGTATGGAATAAAACCTGACCGGACATGCTACCGGTCACGTCCATCACGCTGAAGCTGACACTTCTCATTTATAAGCATGTTTTATTCCTCTTTTACCACAGCAATCTGCCAATTTTATTTACTCATATATTAAGACATTATTTTTCCAGTTATAGCTACCTTTGGTGTTGTGGAACTTCCACAAAACATATTAGTTCGTGTCCTTACTTGCGTTACAGCACCTATAAACAAACAATCATTCTCTCGCCAGACCCTCTTTTGTTCCCTCTTGAAGTTAACAAGTTAATCATGTTACAGAGACGCCACAAAGAGTAAACCCCTTGGTCCTGAACACATCCCTCACTGAAATACTTCAAATGTACAACCTTACTATTAAATGCTGATTTACACTTCCTCAGAAATGGACAGGGAAGGTCTATTTGGTGCAATACCGACTTAAATAATGGAGGCAGTATAGCACAATGTGACACGGTGTCCTCAACGGACTAACGAACATTTACATTTAGCAGACGCTTTTATCCAAAGCGACTTACAAATGAGACACACTCACACACCAATGGTAGCAGAGCTGCATGCAAGGTGCTAGATTGCCATCGGGGGCAACTTAGGGTTCAGTGTCTTGCCCAAGGACACTTCGGCATGGGATCACCCGGGCCGGGATTCGAACCACCAACCCCACGATTAGTGGATTAGTGGACAACCCGCTCTACCGACTGAGCCACAGCTGCCCATCGTGTCTCAATATACTGCGTAACTGGGTACTAGTCTGGATCATTATTAAGTACTAGCACTAATGGTTTACCCATTACAGTTAGTGTTTGAGCTTTAAAAAAAAAACAAAAAAGCTTATTAAACCTACTGAAAAGGTCCATTATGACCAGTACCAGTCCTCAGGATTTTCTAGATTAGAAAATATTTTTGAATTCACAGTGAGAGCTTTTTGATATGAGGGACGGATCATGACAACGGCAGAAACAGAGTTCATCGGTGTATTTAACATGGCTGGGCTTGAAACGCTAAACATTACAGTTAGAAACATTACAATAAGGCGGCTGTGGCTCAGTCGGTAGAGCGGGTTGTCCATTAATCCACTAATCGTAGGGTTGGTGGTTCGAATCCCGGCCCGGGTGATCCCATGCCGAAGTGTCCTTGTGCAAGACACTGAACCCTAAGTTGCCCCCGATGGCAAGCTAGCACCTTGCATGCAGCTCTGCTCCCATTGGTATACGAGTGTGCACTTGTAAGTCGCTTTGGATAAAAGCATCTGCTAAATGAATAAATGTAAACGTAGAAAACTAGGAAAACGGACGGACCGAGACGTTTCAGCTCTGACGTGCCGTCTAGTGGATGCTGATTTTAATCCGCACGATTTACATACGAGTACAAACGAGTACACTTTGGGGAGGGGGAGTGAAGTGTATTTGTGTATATTATTACAGAAAACTTCACCACATCCATTAGTTTGTTAGTGTGCTGCATCCGACATACAAGTCCATCAGAATTAGCTGTTACTATAGAAACTAGAACCTATAACCGGAACAAGCGCATTAATATGCAATTTGCATGGTTTACTGCAAAGTGGAGTCACAAAAGTGCATCACTTGTGGTGTAAACAAAAGACGAGTAGGCATTTATCCAACTGCGTGGTACAGACTTCTACAGTGGTAACAAAAGGCCTAGATTCCTGCAGGTGCTCCTCAGGTGTCCATTCGGCCAAACAGCACAATCTATCTGCGTAGAGAAGGAAGAAAGGCAAAGAAACACGCCCACGTGTCCAATTTCTACCCTTCATTTGTGTGCACTAACTGGGCTCAAGGCGAAAAAAACATTTTTGTGTTTGAGACACACACACACACACACACTATATGTGACGTATACCACTGTAGTACAACATTACAGGCCAATTAAGTGTCAAAATACATTGAAGTGCAAAATCTTACAGAATTAAAATTCAAATGCAATTAAAAAAAACAAAACAAAACAAAACAGTTTATCTAAAGGAAAAAGACACAGCTGATTATGTTCCTCCAGAAGTGTTTTTTATTCCTCTTATACTACAGTAATCTATTTACTGTTTACATTACAAACCCAGCACATATGCACACACTTTTTTTTTATCCATTTATAGTTACGTGTTATTTTAAGAAGCTTTGCTTTTTTTTTTTCCCCCCAACCCGACACATCGCATTCAGAGACGTGGTGGTGTTGACTTTCCTGTCACTATCAGCTGGACTTCCTGCTTTCACCTGCACATTTCCAAAGGGCCGAGCAAGCGAAATCGGTCACGTATTCAGTCTAGTGACTGCGTGGACGATATCCGCTGACGTGTAAAAATAAAATGCAGAGCACAGAGCGAGCAAGCCTGGCTGTCTGTTAGTGGTGAATTTAATCATGCAGTGATCAGCAGGGTGCAGGCATGACTGAGAAACGCTGCTGTCACACACAGACTGCTCCAGGAAGCTCTGCATGTTCACCACAGCTGGGCCATTTCACCCAACACGCACACAATAGGACATGCCACATCCACATGCCCATTGCTTTTTAGGTCTCTACTCTCCTTCTTTTTACCTCTATTCTCTTTTTTTAATCACCCAAGGCTCAGACCTGCTGTGATTCATTCATGCAAAAGCAGGAAACTAATCATTTTCATAAGGATGGAGTACTGGGGTGTGGCTGCAGGTTTCCTCCAAGGTTCCATCCAAGTATAAGCCTGATGGTCCAACAATAACAATTTTAAAAATCCCAAGATGGACTGATTACACGGTTTAAAAACCACGACACATTTGGTGAAATATATACTTGTCCGATGTTACAGAAAAATCCTATTCCGATTGGATTAGATTATCAGGAGGATGGAAGGGCCTGTAACTCTACTGAGCATCTGTGGGTCATCCTCAAACAGAAGGTGGAGGAGCACAAAATCTCCAACATCCACCAGCTCCGTGATGTCATCATGGAGGAGAGGAAGAGGACTCCAGTGGAACCTGTGAAGCTCTGGTGAACTCCATGCCCAAGAGGGTTAAGGCAGTGCTGGAAAATAATGGCGTCCACACAAAATATTGACACTTTGGGCCCAATTTGGACATTTTCACTTAGGGGTGTACTCACTTTTGTTGCCAGTGGTTTAGACATTAATGTCTGTGTGTTGAGTTATTTTGAGAGGACAGTAAATTCACACTGTTACACAAGCTGTACACTCACTACTTTACATTGTAGCACAGTGTCAGTTCTTCAGTGTTGTCACATGAAAAGGTATCATCACATATTTACACAAGTGTGAGAGGTGTACTCAATTCTGTGAGATATATATATATCTATATATATATATATATATATCTACACACACACACACACATATACATACACACACACAAAATATATTTTTAAATGTGTGCATTGATCCCTAACGAGCGAGCCAGAAGCGACCTTGGCAAGGAAACCTCATCTGGGTGAGGCCGGATTTTATGTGCGATTATAAACAAGTAAATCCACTCTATGACCGTGCACTACATGGTCACTTATGTACGGTAATAATCAGAGTGTAATTGTGTAAGCACGAAATTCATTCCAGTTTTCACATGAAGTCTGTTTTGTTGAAAGCCCTAAGAGACAATGCATTATTATTATTTTGCTCTCGTGATCTCCACTTAACAAAAAGCTGTTTCCTCATGATGTAATTCTATCACGAGAAACTCCCGCGCCTTGTAAATGGGACTGGGGCTGCGTGCACGTTGGGATCTTCGCCATCGCAAATGAAATAACCGGTCGCTGTGGAGACAGACTATATTTCCTCTCTGAATTAAGAGAGAGCGATGTCCCTTTCTCAAGTATAGGATACTAATGTGGAAGTCGCTGATCACTGACAGACACAGAGCTACAGTGTCCTCCACTAATATTAGCACCCTTGGTAAATATGAATAAAGAAGGCTGTGAAAAACTGTATTGTTGAACTTTTGATTTTTGTTTTTTTTTGTTCCAAAAAGACTCGCCTCACAAAATTACTCTCCTCTCATGGGTATCAAGCAACTGCAAACAACACAGGTTTATCAAAAACAATCTCTTTGTTAAACATGTGTACAACAATCATTGCCAATATGTTTAGTCAATACTTTGGGCTTTGGCAAGATGACCGCTCTTCTCCAGAGTCTTCTCCTTTAATGCCTAATGAGGTTAAAGAATACATGGCGATGGATCCGAGACTGTTCCTCCATACAGAATCTCTCCAGATCCTTCAAATTTTGAGGTCCACGCTGGGGGACTCTGCTCTTCAGTTCACCCCACAGGTTCTCTATGGGTTTTAATTCAGGGCACTGTTATAACCATGCCAGGACCTTGAGTTTGTGGTCAGTAAACCATGTTTGTGTTGACTAGATGCACGTTTTGGATTTAAATTGTGGAGATCCTTTGCAAAAATGTACAAAATTGAGCAGGTCTGGTAATATAAATGTAATCGGAATAAGCGCCACTGGATATCGTAGGAGTATAATATCGTGTAAAGATGATATCCTCATCTCGCACAAGCCTCAGCACTATATTCTGGTGCTATATTCTGTAGACACTACAGGTCACATGAATTGAGATCATATAATATCTCATATCATATCATCAGGCTTAACAAAGCTATCAGGGCCTCTGGTAAAGGAAATGCAAATAAAACTACCGAACAAATAAATTGCAGGAGAGCGCAGCACAGAAACGTACTGATCCCGCATCGTAGCACGGCATTCTCAAACCTGAGGCGTGACTGCAGAACAGAAAGCGAGAGTGAAGCGCTTCTCTGTTTCAGAGCGCCAGAGAGCTGTGCTTAGCATACAGAGCAATTCTCTCTCCAGCGCAGCGTCGCTCACACGGGCAAGCTGGAACAGGAAGCTGGAGACATACTCCAAGGCGAGACTCATCAAGGCGAGGTTATATATAATTTTAGACGAACACAAAGTGGGAGTGGCTTTCAGACAGAAATCAGACAGACGCCAGCATGGACGTCCATTAAAGATCTGCGCCGCAAAATAGTGGCTCGACGCCCAAAATCGAGCAAACAGTCAGCTTTCTTTCCTTAAGATGTAAATGAAAGCGATCCCTGATGAGATGTATGCAAATAAAGCAGAAAGATGTGTTCACAGTTAGGCTGTTTTGCATGGCCAGTACAAGCCTTAACACAGAAGGGAAAACTAACCCTAATCTAATCTCATTTATGCAGAACATGCAGCACCCCCCCAGCCACAGCCCAAAAGTACTGTTCTTCAAAATTCCACGAGCATGGACAAAGGAAACCAGAACCGCCAAGTGTCAAAACCATTGCATGACTAATCATAGCTGCTCTGTCTCAGCATGAAGACATTTAGTATTGGGTTTAAAACGACAATAAAAATGGAGGAAAGGAAGGGAATGAGGCTTACTCATTGGTGCTCCGAACAGAACAGTGTCCAAGGCCTTCAGCTGAAGTTTCTGAGTGTGACTGCGGTCCAGGATCTTCAGCACGGTCACTGTGAGAGTTGAGTTCTTCACAGCCAGACTGAGGGAAATAATAAAAATAAATAAATAAATGAAATGCATGAGTGCAACAATAGATTACAAAGATGGACTTACAATCCTATTGAAAAAATAACGGATAAGGAAAAGACTGAGGGAACGTTTAGCAAAACATAAACGAGAGATGTTTACAAGCTTTAAAGTTGCCATGAAATCAAAACTGAAATTTTGTGGCTTTTAGTATGAACGTGTCAGCCACAAGGGTCTCTATATACACCAGTGCGCTCCAAAACAATGGCAACATTCACTTTTAGAAGTGCATTCAAAATGTACCGTCTCTCTCTCTCTACGGATCAACAATTTTGATGACATCATTCTGCACTACAGCTTCTCATCTGTCCAATCAAATGCCCTGTAGAATCTGAAGTGTCCCGCCCCCCAACGTGATAAAAATCCATGGTACTATCCGTCAAGTACGGCTGTGAGGTAAGGGAAACACGTGGCTATTTAGAAAAGGGGGAGGAGCTACTCGATATGTCCCGCCCTGACCTCCAGCTTCAGTGGAATTACGTTAACACATCGAATAACGCTACGTGTTTGAAGGCACTTCAGGGGGACTTTAACAAAACATGAACACCGCGGACACCCGTGATTTATAATAAACCAGATGAGCCAATTAACCAACACCTCTTCAACGTTCACACTATGATAAGTAAATGTACACCACCTTTACTAGGGCGGCTGTGGCTCAGTCGGTAGAGCGGGTTGTCCACTAATCCACTAATCGTAGGGTTGGTGGTTGGAATCCCGGCCCGGGTGATCCCATGCCGAAGTGTCCTTGGGCAAGACACTGAACCCTAAGTTGCCCCCGATGGCAAGCTAGCACCTTGCATGCAGCTCTGCTACCATTGGTGTGTGAGTGTGCTCTCATTAGTAAGTCGCTTGTAAATGTAAAATGATATTTCTGTAAAGCTGCTTTGAGACAATGTACCATTGTAAAAAAGCGCTATACAAATTGATTAATTATTATTAATTATTAATTACTTTACTGTCATTTATTTCTGGATTGAATAAAATTAGTTAAATTCATCATTCATCATTGCAGGCAGAAATTCACGCAAAAGCAAGCCAACTCTGCAATATTTTCGGAGCTTGCAATTTTTTTCAAAATGAACGCAGATTTTCCGCAGATTAGGGCGGAGCTGTGTTACGTGAGGTCATCAGCACGCGCATTCAGCCAAAGCCCTCTTGGTTTCACGTTTGTCGAACATGAATACAGCCAAATGGTCTCATCTGCCAACAAACATCAACACGAAAGAGAGCGCAAAACTATTTCATGGGATTGCATTTTCGCCAATTCCAGTAGTTATCTGCAAAAAAAAAAAGTCATTAAAAAAAAAAAAGCACAAAAAAAACCTCTGCACATTTTGAAAAATAGCCAACAGCAAAATCAAACATTTTGGCTGCAACAATCCCGAAAAAACACCTCTGCAAAATCCCGTACGGACTGATTTGGGGCGGCGTTGGCTCAGTCGGTAGAGCGGGTTGTCCACTAATCCACTAATCGTAGGGTTGGTGGTTCAAATCCCGGCCCGGGTGATCCCATTGGGCAAGACACTGAACCCTAAGTTGCCCCCAATGGCAAGCTAGCACCTTGCATGCAGCTCTGCTCCCATTGGTGTGTGAGTGTGTCTCATTAGTAAGTCGCTTGTAAATGTAAAAATGATATCTCTGTAAAGCTGCTTTGAGACAATGTACCATTGTGAAAAGCGCTATACAAAATTGATTAATTATAAATTATTATTATTATTTATTAATGCTGAAATTCATGGGTTGTTAATTGTAACTAGCTTCAGTTCAAGTTAAGTGTTTCCTCAAATTTTATGCAAATGAGCCACGATGCTCTCCTCCCCCACGTCTGCATTTTGGTGACGTTGTAGTTTGGCGTTGCGGCTCACGAGTGTGAGAGCTTGATGGTGTAAAAGCAAGCATGAGACTTCGTGACATTTCCGGATGTTGACTGTTGTGTTTTTCAAAAACGTCTCGCCATTCAGCGATATTAACGACCGTTAGAAATAACTAGTGCTGATGAGCAAAGAAAACCTACGATGGCGATTCCGTCATTTTGTGATGCAACCACTTTTTGGAAATCTGTAGCGTAAAACATGACATCTGGTGTAATTTTTGTTACTCATGCACTACGTGCACAACTTCACCAGCCACGTAAACACGTCCGTGTCTTGTAGATACGTTCGCAATGTTTAACTGCGTTTGATGAACTGTATCGTGCCGCGACCGTACATTAGCAACGAGACGCGTTTGTTAAACGTGGGATGTCCTACCGAGGCATGGACGTGCCGTTGAAGTTCATTTTGCGGAAAGCCTCCACGTACTGCTGCAGCTCCACGTAGGTGTCCAGCCATTTCACCACCTCGTCCACGGTCCAGTTATAGACTGGGGGAGTAAACAAAAACAAGGTTACTATAGCAACAGGAGTGAGGAGCAAGAAAATTGCTGTTTGGTCACTGATGGGAGTCAGTTCACTCGAACAAAAACAAAAAATAATGAACATTTTAACATTCTAATGGATTTAATATGAAGTGTAGTGATCATCGTGATGACTGAAATAATTAATGCAAGAATAAAACCATTAAAAGTCTACTGGGAATGCTTCAGTGCTTCAAGGGGTGATGCGACATCAGTGGGTCAAAAAACAAAAAAAAGTCGTGTGTGTAAGCTCATTTTGATCCGTTATGCGCCTTCTGGGCTCTTCTGTTCAGAGGAGCTGCACTGCGGGGTAAATGAGACGAGAGAGGAGGAGAAACAAAGCCTTGGAGCTTCAGCACCACTGCAGTAGAACTTATCAGTCCTTCAATGAGCTGTTGAAGGCTGGATCGTGTCACCGCTTCCCTCCGAGTACTTCGCTTTGCTCTCTTCATCTCCCAAATAAACACCTGATAAACACATGTTGGGAGCTACTCCGACTCACATACGCGGTCAGACGGAGAATTATAAACAACCCTACGGGTACGCGTGCAAAAATAAACAACATGCAACCGACTATTTTACAAGATCTCAAGATTAAAACTATACAGCATAACATTTTTGTGAAAAAAAAAAAAAAACAAAACAAGAAACTCAACCTGGGAAACTGCATATCTTTACTGTTTATTTATTTTAAAAAATAAAATAAATAAAATAAACAAATAAATAAATAAATCTTTCCACAGGTAATGCAGGTTTTTATTGGTAACTACACATGTACCGTATTTTCCGCACTATAAGGCGCATCTAAACGCCTTAATTTTTCTCAAAAACCGGCCGTGCGCCTAATAATCCGGTGCGCCTTATGTGTGGACTGAGTTCCAAAATCTGTAAAATGTTGTGCGACTTTGGTTGGCGTAACAACCGTATGCGCCTTATAACACGGTGCGCCTTATGTATTGGTCAAGTACAGAAATAGACCCCGTAATTGAGACTGCGCCGTATAATCCGGTGCGCCTTGTAGTGCGGAAAATACTTGCACAGGTTTCATAGGCAGTGTGGTACAGATGTTTACAGGTAATAGGCTTATGTTTATTATGATGACGCTTTACGTGTATGAGTACGCTAGTACGAGTTAGCTCGCAAAAGTACATAAAGAGAAGCATGAAAACAGAAGATGAATCAAGCGATATAAATACCGAAGGATTTTTGCAGGTGTTATGAACGCTCCGATATTAACAGACACTGTCTGGAAGCCCCGCCCCCTTCCCTCGGTTTTCTCATGCTCTCGACTGGCGACTTCTTTTTCGCTTCCGTTAAAGTAAACGGAGAACGTTTTGATGTTTATAAACGTGAAATAAAATCTCAATCTACGTCCGACTTGTATACGCTTCACATCGGTAAACCATACTTCTTATGGATGCTACAGAAAACTACGTGATCATTCTTTGTTTTTTTTTTTTTTTTTTAAATAGTTAATAAATAAATGAAATAGATTTACAACGACATGCCAAATTGAACACTTAAACAAATGTTGACAATGATTAATTACAAAGTATTTAAATACACTGTTTTGCTGCTGTTCTGTGTCTGAGAACATGTTAGCCATGTGAACAATAAACGACCAAACTGTCTAATTTGTATATAAACATAAAAGGATTATATTATGGGCAGCTGTGGCTCAGTCGTTAGAGCGGGTTGTCCACTAATCCACTAATCGTAGGGTTGGTGGTTGGAA
>JAFFST010000345.1:40265-60386 GCA_022414735.1 Noturus placidus | reverse complement strand
TTTTTTTTAAAGTGCCACATTTTGAATATTTTTAGAAAAAGTGTCACTGACCTACTGGAATTATTTATTATTATATTGCACTAGATTTGAAACTCAATCTTGTCCTTGGCAGGAGATGATTGAAAAGAGTGAATGCTTCCTGGAATGTCCTTATATTTATATAAACGCACAAAAAAAAAAAGAATAAAAAAAATTATTTACCAACAAGATATAACTGGATCTGTACCAACACCTAGCAACCTGACTTACAGGTTACAACCAAAAATTTTTATTAAGTCATTGGATTGATGTTAGCTAAAACATCAACTTATAATTTTGGATTAGCGCTAAAAGATGAAGTGCTGTTTGAGTAAACTAACACTTTCCAATCGTGTAACTTAGGACTTGGTGTTCTGTCAGTGGCTAAATGATGCTAAAAGCAGTGACCTTACATACGCCGCTCATGTTGCTTACGATTTTGTGCCTCGTGGGCACTTTCAAGACGTAAAGTTTTAAGATGACTTTCATCAAGGACATCGTGATGGTGATGCTAGCTAAAGGTGTCCATTATAGGCAGCTCTTCAATAAGAACATCACAAAGAAATCCAGCATTAGCTAGCTAGTTTCCTGATGTAAATATTAGGCGAGCTATGTAGATCTCTTACAATCAATATACGTTAGGAATTTTATCTAACTAGCAAGCTAAGCCTGCTAGTTAGTTAGTTCACAGATATGACGGTTAGCTATTTAGCCAAGGTGGAGCTCCTCAGAAGAGTCCTGACTGACTTGAAAAGGTGTCCGATTCAACAGTATGCTGTAAAAACGAACGTATTTATGAACACTCCAACAATGTCAATTTCTGACACACAGCAGCACTGCGCGACATTTTAGAAAACAAATTCTGGCTTGCGTTACCTCGAGTTCGACAGCTGTTTTTATACTAGGTTAAAGACCCCAAATGGAAATTGTTGGCTTTTGAACTAATTGGACAAGCAAACATTTGATCCTCTTTGAAACGGTGCCCATTAATAAAGTTCATACACTATCAAATGACACATAAAACTGACAGTTTGTAGTAATTTATACCCCTATCAAAGCTAGCGTCTGGTGTTCCCTTTGCTACCGAGGTCTGGGGCGTCATCATACCCACATCTAAAGGGTTCTGTAAGGCCTTCAGGAAAAAAAAGCATGTGGATGCCTAGGAGTCCGAAAAAGACTTTACAAGACTACAGTTTGGCAAATGAGCTTAGAGGCAAAGACCAGGCATTTTGGAATAACATGCTCTGGACAGATGAATAAAAGATTAGAGTTATTCGGCCACAGTAACAGCAGACATGTTTGACGCAGACCAAATGCACCTCATAGCAACTGTGAAGCACGGTGGTGGAAATGTTATGGTTTGGGGTTGCTTCACTGCCTCAGGGACTGGACAGCTAGCCTTCATTGATTCAACTATGAATTCTGCATCAAATCAAAAGAATGTGTGAAGATAATGTCCAAAAGTTGAAGCTGAACCGTAAGTGGACCTTTCAACAGGATAAATGATACTAAGCACACTAGCAAATCCTCCAAGCAATGGCTCAAAAAAGAAGAAATGGAGGGTTATGGAATGGCCTAGTCAAAGCCCGGATTTGAATCCCATTGAAATGTTGTAAGGGGAGGTGAAACAGGCAGAACATGCAAGAAAACCCTCAAACATCTTGCAAATGAAAGAAAATTGCATGGAGGACTGGTCAAAAATTCCAGCAAGCCTGGTTGTACAATTATGCAAAACGCCTACAAGAAGTTATTTCTGCTAAAGGGGGCAAAACCAGTTTCTCAGGCCAAGGTTGTACTTCCATTTTCCACAGAAGTATACTACTTGTGGTTTTGTTCAAGTATAATCACATTTATTAATAGGCACTGTTTCAAAGATGTTCAAATGTAAAAAATGCCATCAATTTCCATGGGGTGTACTTATTTTTTCACATGACTATACAGAATCCCTCTCATGATGTGAATTAGCATGGGGTCAGAATAATCGCAGTACTATTTTGAGGTTTATTATAACCACTTTCTACAGAAATGTCATCTTCTGACCCAAACAGGAAAGACGGAAGGTAGAAAGGCAGTGCAAAGCTATAAACCAGAAGAGCACCGAGAAAAACAGGTCCTCCCTCGTATAAACACTGAACACGGACCAAGAGTCATGAATAATTTAGTAAACATCTCTGCTTTACTTTGCAGCAACTGTGTTAGAATTGCAGCAGAGCAGATCTCTCGTAAGCAAAAGCACTGACCCCATCAGTCTCCGAGACGTCCACGTTTCCGTTGGCGTCGTCGTCCATCTGCTTGTGAATGCTCCGGATGGCCTCGAAACTGAGGATGGCATTTTCGTCTTGGCAGAGCGGCTCGTCGATGCGGCACAGCTCTGGAAGGAAGACAGACACTGGAGGTGAAGACATAAAACAAAAGCAGGCTGTACACAATCTTTCTAACCAGCGTTTAATTATGCCGAGCACCATTCATGTGTTCAATCGATGGAGGGATGTAATAAATCAAACACCTTCTACCTAATGCAAAAAGATAGGTCTGGGCAAGCAAGGAACGAAACACTGCCGCCTGATTAGGAGTTATAGCAGAGTGAACCTGGACGTCCTGTTGCTTTGTTCGTTCACGACTTAAGAGATCGCTGTGAGCTGATGACCGATGACCATGTGCAAGAAGAAGGGGCGCTAATCATGTCTCAAAATTCAGCAAGACTTCCATAAGTCAACTTCATTCAATTTCTTCCATGGGGAAGAATCCATGAGAGAAACCAGACACAAAAATAGGGGTTTAATGAAACACTCTGGTTTTTAATTCTACTACAGTTTCACCATATGTTAAAAATAAATAAATACATTTATAAATTCTCCCAAAAATCTGACTGAATAAACAAAGTCTCATTTTAACCAGACATAGAGCTCCAAAGTGTGATAAAATGCCTGCCTTCCGCAGCCTAGATCATGATTAGAACCTAGATTCCCGACAAAGCACGTGTTTAACGATACACTCCGGTCACAATGCGATTAGATTTATGATATGGGCTTCATGATCGGATTTTGAGAATATTTTGAACAACATTCGATTGAAGTTCGGCGGCTGTGTCTCAGTCGGTAGAGCGGGTTGTCCACTAATCCACTAATCGTAGTGTTGGCGGTTCGAATCCCGGCCCGGGTGATCCCATGCCGAAGTGTCCTTGGGCAAGACACTGAACCCTAAGTTGCCCCCGATGGCAAGCTAGCACCTTGCATGCAGCTCTGCTACCATTGGTGTGTGAGTGTGTCTCATTTGTAAGTCTCTTTGGATAAAAGCGTCTGATCAATGAATAAATGTAAATGCAAGTTCTGCATTGAAAAGACTTATTTACCCTGGATTAAAAACAATGCAAAACAATTAGCATTTTTATTGGCATAAAACTAACTAAATAAAACTAATTATACTAACAGATGTTTAATAGTGTAAACAAAACATACTACAGTTTCGCCACATCTTTGATGTGATTGGAAGTCTCCGACTCGGGGAACATGATCGACTGAGACAATGCAGCCTGCTCTGTAGCCCACCTGAGGCTTCATTTTAACCAGCTATAGAGTTCCAAAGTCGGCTACGTCAACCCGACATCGTCAACCTGTTTCGTGGATGCTGGTGTTGTTTAAAAAGCTACCGAAGAGCTCTCTTTGACCACCATAGCATGGTCCTGTAACCATACATGGTATTAATGTGTGTCAGCCAATGTGATCCAGAGCCATCAGTAAGAGTGCGCTCAATATATTTTAACTCCATGGGATACACCAAGTGTGTCGGAAAGATCCTCAGTGGAACATTAGGGTTATTGTTAATCATTGTTGTACATCTTTTACTCAAGTTTACAAAATCCAGGCGAAGTCAACCACTCATTGAGCATAGTTCTTAGCAAGTGGAATCATTAGGCTGTCCAAGCGAAAACATTCACGATCATCTTTAAAAGTATCCTAAAGAGCCTCGTAAAAATACAGATCTGGTAGTCGAGCTCTGGAGCTCACAACAAAACAGCAAAAGGCAGCTAAATATAGGACTTAACCGTGGTATTAACTTAAACCCGGCATCTCTTATTTTTAGACGCCAAATCTCTACAGCTGTTTTGTAGCCACGGGCGGTTATGCGGACCATCATAAGCCGAGTGTCACTCTGGAGTCACGCTCAGAAAAGAAAAAATAAATAAATAAAAAAGGTTGCTCGCTTGCCTACTCCAAGGTTCGCTGTAAAACCTTGACGTTTTGCCTAATCAGAAAGTAGAACCATTACTGGAAGCTAGAAACTATATAAAGAACACGTTGAAGAACCATTCTTCAAACAGAAGAGGGAATTTGTTCAAACTCTCATGTAAATGTAAAATCAGTGCTGAATAAATAGTACAGCGGCGTGTTTTTAAAAACGCATCGACCAACAAGATAACTGAAAACCTCAAACCCGAGGACTTTTCTTTAATAAACCACCAACAAATCATCAGCTTAAATTAGGCTTGGGTGGCATCTAAGGAAAAAGATAAAAGCAAAAATACACCCCAAGGGCGTCTTATAACAGAGCATCTCTTATGCCACAGCAACTGGCAAAAGATTTCATTTTAATTCATTAGAACAACATTTCTCTCTTTCTTGAAGTTAATAAGAAAAGAAACACAGCTTGTCATGGGAATGAAAAGCCACAAAGAGTAAACGCCTTTGTTCTGAAGACTTTCCCCATAACTGCTTACACTGCTACCAGAAATGTTAACCTTACACCTTAATCTCCTTACAGAAAACTTCAACTATCTATTTTTCCTTTGGTTAATAACATTATTAATCTGTCATTATTATTATTATTAATATTATTATTATGTACCTGTGAACTTTAGAAACACTACTGTCAGACCCATCAGAATCACAAACTCGACAGCGCTGAGATATAAAGTTGAGCTAACTATAGATTAAAGGGCAAGTCCTGTTACAGGTGGCTCCTTATAAAACAAGCAGCAGTTGGAGGATCAGAAGTCTTTCCCCTGCGTTTCCTGGGGCATGAAGGCCAGAGGGCAGGGCAGGAAATAGACTGAGATCTCTGCTGGTGGTATAGAGTAAAGCCCAGCTTGACATTACACTCCTCACTGAAACGTGACCCCGAGGGATCGGAACGTACTCGGACGTCCAAGCAGCTGCACTCAGGAAGATCAGACTCGAGGGGTGACCTAGTAGCAATTAACCAACACATCAGCTTGAAGTCAGGACCTTCAAGGTGCCGTCGATATTTTTAGAAGCTTCTACACAGAGAGCACAATTAAAAAGATCTTTCTTGCCTTACTTGGGCATGTAAAAGACTATGGGTCCAGCGTAGACACTACATTATCCCTAATGAGCAAGCCAGAGGTGACGGTAACGAGGAAAAGCTCCCCGAGATGACACGAGGAAGAAACATTGAGAGGAAGCAGACTCGAATAAGAACCTCAGAGTCATTTCTGATTTTAACTTTAACTCGGTAACATCAAAGTAACATTATCAAATGTTCAATGATTGAGACTTGAGTGTAAACGGTTTATAGCGAGTACGTCCATCTTTAGGCCACTTGAAACATGAAAGAGATGAACTCTCTTCAGGAGTTATAGGGTTGGCAGATACGACTAAAATAACAAAATCAAAATGTGTGACGACATTTCTATGAAAGACGACATGAATCACCATATACACAGAAATAAATTACAAAAAATTCTATTTCAACACTTTAAATGTCTACAAAATCAAACGTAAAACATGGAAACATTTTACATCTCGATCCAAAACATGATCAAAATCAGGTGTTTGAAATCAGTTTGCGATCGTCCTTAAAAAATAAAAACAAAAATAAAAACCCAAGTGCATTATATTAGATTAGGTCTAACAGTTAAGTAGATGCCTTTGACATTCGAACGATTTTAACTGTACTCCTTGAGCCCACCTCCCATTCCCACCCATGTTCTTGAAGCTCCACCCCCTGGATTTACACTGGCCTGTAGAGTAGAGGGTCTATAAACTGAATGACAGGAAGTGTATCCAAACACAAACAAGGATTCCAGACTGGAAATCAGTTTTCCAAACAGATTTTCTCAGTCAGTGATTACACTTATACTAAGGTCATGATTTCAACGTTCATATTTAATCATGTTTTACATCCAGCTCACTCTTATAAGCAAGACCCTTTAAAAATGCGACTATTGCACCTGTAAGTGCTTTACCCATCCATCCATCCATCCATCCATCCTCAACCGCTTATCCGTAATCGGGTCACGGGGGTAGCAGCTCCAGCAAGGAACCCCAAACTTCCTTGGTCCGTCGAGGCCCCTGACTTTCACTGCCACCCATGTAACAGCGCACCCGACCCCCACGATTCACCCCACGAGTGGTGGGCCCATAGGATTGTAAGTGCTTTGTAGAGCTGATATTGGAGAGCAATATTTCACAAATAATACCACGATGCATTTCAAAGCAATCATTCCACATATATATGTCTACAAAGAAATCATCATCAAGGCTGCAAACGTTAACATTTTTTTTTTTTTCTAACCTGCCCTCAGCTCTGAGACCAAGTTACTGTAGCACCGTGAACATTTAGTCCAGGGAATAAACTCAGGCCAGTAATGTTTTTTCATATACTATTCACACAAAGCTACAAACCTAACTGCAAGCTTTTCGTACAACAAAACAATTTCAGATTACGACGTAATCTGAACGTAAATTCAGCACATTTTCTCCAACTCTCTTCTTCATCATCATAATTAAATCGCCTGTGTTGTGTTCATCCCTCCATCTTCTACCGCTTACTCCTTTTCAAGGTCACGGGGATCCTGGAGCCTATCTCATGGGGCACAAGGTGGGGTACACCCTGGACAGGGTGCCAATCCATCGCAGGGCACAATCACACACATTCATACACTATGTGAAACACCAATCAGCCTACCATGCATGTCTTTGGACTGGGGGAGGAAACCGGAGTACCCGGAGGAAACCCCCGCAGCACGGGGAGAACATGGAAACTCCACACACACAGCGGGACTCAAACCCCCCGACCCTGGAGGAGTAAGGCGAACGTGCTAACCACTACACAGTTCTAGCTATAAATCATTAAAAAAAAAAAAAATTCACTTGCTGGCATTTTTCTTAAATGTTGAAAACACTGGTTTCAGATGTAATATTATTAATTAATAGGGGTGTAAGAGACTATTTGGAATGATGCATCGATTTAAAAGGGAACCAGCAAAATGAATCGAGGCAACAATCAAATTATAATTACATCATTGTTGAAAAGCACAGCCAGGAGTGTAAAAAATTATTCAGCCCCCATTGCAAATCAGGTTTATTGTCCAAATTTACAGGCTTTCAGCCTTTTGATGTTATGATCTGCTGCAAATGAGCTGCATAGCTTCTGGCAGCATTCCTGAGGAATCTAAGTCCATTCTTCATGAGCAATGGCCCCAGTTCAGTTATATTCTTGGGTATGCGTGCTGCAACCGCCTTCTTCAAATCACACCAAAGATTTTCTATGGGGTTCAAGCCAGGTGACTGTGATGGACCTGCAGAGCCTTGGTGGAATTTGAGGTATGCTTGGGATCAAGCATATTGAATCAACATCAAGCAATTGAATGTCCTATTGGAAGGTCCAATGACACCCAAGCTTCAGCTTCCTCACAGATGGCATGAGGTTTTCAGTGTTCAGTGGGGTTGAGGTCAGGACTCTTGAGGTCAGAATTTTTGCAGACATCAATCTTGAAGACCTGAACCACCAATCACAAAACAGAGCCCTTGGATCCACCACCATGTTTTACAGTAGGTTTGGGGGATTTTCCTTTTCCCATTCCAACTTTCTTCTTTAATGGGAGCAATCTCCTATATCCGAGTATGATATCCAGACAGGAAATGTGGCCAGGTAGAAAGCAAAATCAGTGTACATCTAGCCGTATGAAAAATGATAAATGGCGCACTTATATAGCGCTTTTATCCAAAGCACTTTACACTGTGTCTCATTCACCCACTCACACACCAATGGTAGCAGAGCTGCCATGCAAGGGCTAACTTGCCATCGGGGGCAACTTAGGGTTCAGTGTCTTGCCCAAGGACACTTCGGCATGTGGAGTCATCCGGGCCGGGAAAATGCCGTGCTGATTGTTTCCGCTACACAACCATTATCTAGTGAAAAGAGATCTATCCAGGAGCCAATTCTTGCTCACACTGAAGCCATTACCTTCCCTAAGTACAGTATATTATAAAAAGCTGTACATTATATTCTCAGTAACAAGCAGTCTAAATTGATCTTGCCTTTGTGTTTTAGTCAGTATCAGAGCTAAGTTTAACCACAACACTGAGGAAATGCAATGTTAAGCAAGATAGCAAAATCAAGTCCAAAAATGATAACATTAAAAAAATAATAATAATGCATAAAAATCTGCTTCAAAAGGCAAACAAGGACAAGACATTGAGGCTCTCGGGGAAACTTCAGAGATCTTGGATGCGATCAAACACGCTTTAAGCCAAGTTTCTCTAAAATACAGCAGGACAGCCTCCTCTACACAGCCGACAAGTCGAGATGGATTGCAGAGGAAGCATGCGAGTACAAACAGTGCTTTTATAATCATTATACAATCTATAGCTGGACAGGTGATCAAATGATATGCTGATTAATACAGCAGCTTAGCTCAATCCAGGTGTTGGGGAAAAGTGTGTATTCTGGTCACGATTAAATTTTCATACCGTTACATCTCTAATCAGAAAGAAAAAAGCTGTGATCTCTGTGACTTTAATCATGGCATGTTTGACGGCACCAGATTGGCTAGTTTGAGTATTTCAGAAACTGCTGATCTACTGGAATTTTCTCTCACACACACACACACACACACACACACACACACACGAGTTTACACAGAATGGTGTGTGAAAAAAAAAAAACATTGCTCAACATGGCATTTCCACCCACAGAACTGTCACTCACTCGGAGAGCTCAGAGGAAAATGGCCAGATTAGTTTCGAGCTCGCAGGAAGGATAGATACAGTAAAGCAACTCATTCACGCTTTACAACCGTGGTGAGCAGAAAAGCATCTCAGCATGCACAAAACATCGAACCTCGAAGTGGATGACCTTCGAGAGCAGAAGACCACATCACGTTCGTTCGACTCCGGTCAGAAATCCTGGGTGCAGACCTCACTCACCCAAACTGGATGGCTGAAGATTGGAACTTCCAACAGTCCACTTTGGGTGAGCCTTTGCCTATGGTCATGAATAGCTAATGAATATTAATGAACATCAGAGGCATACTTAATATTAATGAGCATGCCTAATTTTCAAAAGTACGAATCACACGATGTTATATACGCTTAAATATAACATACTGTAGTATTAGACACACACACATATACATATTATATATATATATATATACACATATATATATATACACACATACATACATACACATATATACATACATACACATATATACATACATACACACATATGTATACATACATACACACACATATATATACAGTATGTATGTATATATATATATATATACATGCATACACACATACATATATATACACACATTTTATATATATATATATAAATACGTATATACACATAAATACATATATATACACACACACATATATATACATATATATATATATACACACACATATATATACATATATATATACACACATACATACACACACACATATATATTCCATATATTGGCCGGGATTCCAACCACCAACCCTACGATTAGTGCCGCTCTACCGACTGAACCACAGCCGCCCATACATACATACACACACACACATATATATATATATATATATATATATATATATAAATACGTAAGGGATGACAAGTCCGACCGAGTAGTTATATGAAAATAATGCACACCAGGGTGGTGTGACATGGCATGATCTCCATCCATCCATCCATCCTCAAACGCTTACTCCTTTATCAGGGTCACGGGGAACCTGGAGGCATCGGGCACAAGGCGGGGTACACCCTGGACAGGGTGCCAGGTGGCTTGATCTAGAGTGTGTTATTCCACTTATACCATAGCGATTTGCCAACGATTAGTTTATAAACGAACAGCAAGTTGTGCATTTTAACAGCTTAATGTTCTGGACCATCAGAGAGACTTCAGTTCCTGTTCTCGCTTACGTTACGGCTGTGATAAACAATTGTTCCCTCACAAGGCTCTCACTTCTCTCCCTCAAAAAAAAAAAAATAAAAAAAAAAAAAAAAAAAAAAAAAAACGCAGCCTGTCGATTGACAAGAGAAACCAGAAAGCGTAAACTCATCTGTCCTGAAGACTTTTCCATGCTGGGAAAAACATTCCAAAGCACGGTTACAGTTACAACGTTAAATAAATGTCTCCGAACGTAAAACCTCACCAGGTCAATGACTGTACGTTTTACTTCGTTAAACATGGTAAGGGATGAGAGACAATTCCTCCATACAGATCCTCCAAACGCTGGTGGACTCTCCTCTTCAGTTCACCTCACAGGGTTTCAAGTCAGGAGACTGGGATGGCCATGACAGGACCTTGATTGTGTGCTTGGTACACCATTAGTGTGTTGATTTCTATATGTAGGTTTGGGATCTCATATAGACATTTCCACACCTTGTTGTCCTGCTCTGCATGAGAGGATGTTAGTGTTTCAGTTTCAACGCCTTTAAAGATTCAACGAACCGTACTCATCTGCATATACACGCAGAGCCAAAGCACAACCAATCACAGCGTTCCTCCGTAAAATGCACGCAGATTTATTTTTTAACTGCTAGATGGCCAAATGTTACACAGTGGACCTTTAATACCAGAGGATGACTTTTTTTAATTATTATTATTATGTCCTCATTTCCATTTTAAATTTGATTTTTTGTATCAATTCAGTTCAAATCAATATAAATAACCATCCTTGGTAATAATGTTAATCATTCAAATTCAGATCTCTTGTATTACCCTAGTCCTACTCTCGTAGCCGACCGTAATCTGTACTGAACCATGTCAGAGTTAAAAAATTTCAACTTCAACACGCTTCAGCACTTGCTTTACAAGGCTGATAAATCACGAACTCGACCTATAGAGCCAATGATGTGGTTTTAATGAGTGAGCGAGTGAACAGGGACCCGGTGACGGACACCTCGACCGTGTCCAATGTCGTAATATCACTCAGCTCTGTCTGGGCTCTGTTCCAGCTGTTTCCGATTACAAAAAAAAAAAAAAAACCCTATAGCACTCTGGACTTCAGCCATGAAACTTCAGTCACTGACACTTCTCAGATGAAGTCTACTCTTACAGGGCTACAGGAAGGAGACGTCGGCGAGGCCGCGAGTCACTTCTCGAGGGGTTTTGAAAGCTTTAATATTGTTGGGAAATAAAAGCAGGAAACCGGCTCAGAGTAATGATAAATGGTGGGTGTCAAGGCTTTTGAAGTAGAATTTAGGTTGTGTGTAAAGCAGCAATCGTATAAAAAGAATTTTGCACTGGTCAGGTTAAATTTAGGTTGAATTCATTTTAGGTTAGGTCAAGCTTGCCATCTATAAAATGTCACAGTCAGGAGGTCCTACAGCTGATATAAAATCAGATATAAGAGACCAAAACCTAAATAATATTATCAATCAATATCATCACGTCCTCGTCAATCATTCATCGTTCATCATGTCTTTAGGAGCAGAAGTCCACACAGATTATTATAAAAAATGCCAATAAAAATCAGACTATACTGTCGCTAAGAATAACTCACTTGCTGCATCCCAATTCGCCCACTATCCGTCCTAAGCAGTATCTGAGATCAGAAATGGTGTGTCCCAAATCCTATTATGCTGAAACGAGCATCCCAAAGGTACCCGGATGGTCTATTATAATAATTCCAGCACGCATACGCTCTTACTACACGCTCAAAAGTAAGTACTTTTCCACCACAAAAAAAAAAGATCATGCACTTTTAGTGCACAGTATGAAGTAGGTGAATTGAAACACAGCAACTGTGCTGTAGGGTTGTTAAAAGTACCGGTACTTCGGTACCAAGTCTGTACTAAAAAGAAAAAAAGTTGACGGTACCAGATTTTCATAAGTACCGGTACTGACACGCTTCCTGACAGAGGGTCAGTCGGGAACTTTTCATGGGTGCACTGTACAACAAGAAGACATAAAGCAGCTCCGCCAGTCACCATGGCTGCGTCTGAAAACGCATACTTACCTACTATATAGTAGGCGAAATAAACTGACTTCTCTCAGACAATCGTTTCCCGCATTCGGAAAATCCACAAAACAAGCTCCGGTTCTCACGTACGTTATAGTAGCTATAAACAGTCGCTTCCTCACACCAGCCTCTCATGAAGCGAATTGAAATAAATAAATAAATAAATAAATAAATAAATAAAAGGGCGGCTGTGGCTCAGTCGGTAGAGCAGGTTGTCCACTAATTGTAGGGTTGGCGGTTCGAATCCCGGCCCGGGTGATCCCATGCCGAAGTGTCCTTGGGCAAGACACTGAACCCTAAGTTGCCCCCGATGGCAAGCTAGCACCTTGCATGCAGCTCTGCTACCATTGGTGTGTGAGTGTGTCTCATTTGTAAGTCGCTTTGGATAAAAGCGTCTGCTAAATGAATAAATGTAAATGTAAATACATACATACATAAAGAAACAAACAGCAGCAGCTTGACATGTAAGCAAGAAAGAAACCACTAAGCATAAAAACCCCTCTGTCTTGAAGACGTTACTGCGGTGGAAAAGCAAATGATTGTTACAAAAAAGGTAACGATTCGGCTCAAACGATCCGAGACCACCGACGTCCAATTTTACATCACAAACAAAGAACTTTGTATGTAACGGCATTACAACTTCATTATGTCGAAACAAATAGATGATTGACGAGCAATTCAGCACACTACAAAGACAAAACGTCTTGCTTTCAGGATAAACTTAGCATGGAGTGAGTACGTGTAACCTAACCACAATGCCTTGCACCCGCTGTATTTGACAAGCTGCCACGATGTCAGTGAAGGCAGTGTGCTTAATGGAGAATGTGCATCCCGTCTATTCTCAGAGTGGCTACATTTAGAGCCTGAACAATGCCGAAATCAGACGTACAGCGTGTACGTGCAGTCTTTTGTATCGTTTAGTATATACATGTGTAAACATCGGATTCTGCGTGCTAATATTTTGAAATGTTACTCAGAGTCATCCGTGACGTTTGCGGTGCATAACATAAAATCGTTAAAACCTTCTAATTTGGGATGGAAACCTGACAGACAGAGATGTTTGGGCTCTGACGTGCTGTCTAGATCGTTTAGCTTTTAAATATCCTGGTTGTACCCAAGGTACGCGGCGAGTGGATGAACAGTGGCACTCGCAGGGCCGTATATAAACGCTACACAGCAGTCGTACATTACCAATCTGGACTTTGGAAAGAAAATATAGAAGAAAAAAAAAGAAGGCTTGGTGGGGTCACGTTTCGAACCCCCCGGTACAGATAATATTCACATTTCTACCCGACGTTAAAAAGTGCACGGCTGACGTACCGTTGTCGAGTTGCTGGGACTCTTGACCGAGCTTGTCGGCTCGACAGTCCCCGAGCAAGCACAAGCAGACGATCCACAAAGCTGCCAGTTTGCTGAAATCCATAACGAGACTTCTAGCCCGATCTGCGGAGGAGAAAAACGGTTAGACTGGATTAAAATTAAACACCCTTTCAGCCAAGCCACCTTGTCCGACAGTCGTTCTGGCATAAAACTGACCGACACTGCGGTTCAAAAGTGCACTTTACTTCCAGACCGAGTCAAGCTGGCTTCTACTGAACTAACCTTAAACATCAGATCATTACTAAATGAGACGAGCAAAGGACTACAACACACGGTGTCGTGCTATTATAGAAAAATAATCAACAATGGGATGGAGTCAAGAAGCAGAGTTAATTATTTTCCTTAAAACAGCACGTTTCCTCTTACACCACGGCATCCAATTCTTTATCAAGTTTTTTTATCCACTTATAGTTACATTTAAATGTTGTGGAAGTCAGAGCTACTGTCGTGGAAAAGTGATTTGTACTAATGAATCGCGTCGAATCTGAATAAAGACTAGGCTTAGGATCGTGTGTGCAAAATAACTGTCTTATCGCGCCACCTAAATATCGCCGATTTGTCACCGTATCGCCTGTGGAATTTGAAGGGAACAAGAAGGGGGCGTGGCCAGACATGCATCATCATTACATCGGAAAACACTGGACGCTAGTTACAACTTGGCTATGGCTACAATCGCTATGATTAATGTTTCAGAGGTTTTTTTTTCCCTTCTCTTAATTAACTGTTCGCAAGGAATGCTTGCAATACTGGAGTCGTGACTGTAAATCAAGGTAACGAGTTCTTCGCTGTAACCAATTTTTTATTTAAACTACACACGCACGTGCTTGTGGTGAACTTATCGAATTCTTGTAGTGTCGTCCCTCTGATAAACACCACGCTGTTTCGTTTCTTTAATTTAAATTAAGCTAACAAGGAAAGAAAAAAAAAGTGTGAGAGAGAAATTCAATGGCAGTAGCTGGAAATATATATTAAATCAGACTAGTCTGTATTTACCAGACTAGTAACTCCAATACAGAATTTTATTTAAACACTATGCAGTGTGTTCTGTGGTGTGGTTTCCTTGGTAACGTAGACTTGACAGGAAACATCAACATAACGAGTTTCCTTAGAAAATATGGGAATTATTACACCGAGGTCAAGTATGTCGTCATTGATTATTGTGTCGGTGATACGAACTGTGTGTAATTGCTAAATAAATAGCATTTTAAAATATTTAGTGTCATAATAGCGTCATACCGTGATAGCGTGATACCGTCATACCGTGATGGCGTCATACCGTCATAGCGTGATACCGTGATAGCGTCATACCGTGATAGCGTCATACCGTCATACCGTGATGGCGTCATACCGTGATGGCGTCATACCGTGATGGCGTCATACCGTGATAGTGTAATAGCATCATACCGTGATAGCGTCATAGCGTCACAGCATCATACCGTCATAGTGTGATAGCGTCATACCGTGATAGCGTCATAGCGTCATAGCATCATACCGTCATAGTGTGATAGCGTCATACCATGATAGCGTCATACCGTGATAGCGTCATACCGTGATAGCGTCATACCGTCATACCGTGATAGCGTCATACCGTGATAGCGTCATACCGTGATAGCGTCATAGCGTCACAGCATCATACCGTCATAGTGTGATAGCGTCATACCGTGATAGCGTCATAGCGTCACAGCATCATACCGTCATAGTGTGATAGCGTCATACCGTGATAGCGTCATACCGTGATAGCGTCATACCGTCATAGCGTCATAGCGTCATAGCGTCATATTGTGATAGCGTCATACCGTGATAGCGTCATATTGTGATAGTGTCATACCGTGATAGTGTAATAGCATCATACCGTGATAGCGTCATAGCATCATACCGTCATAGTGTGATAGCGTCATACCGTGATAGCGTCATACCGTGATAGCGTCATACCGTCATAGCGTCACACCGTGACAGCGTCATACCATGACAGCGTCATACCGTGATAGTGTGATAGCATCGTACCGTGATAGTGTGATAGCATCGTACCGTGATAGTGTGATAGCATCGTACCGTGATAGCGTCATACCGTCATAGCGTGATACCGTCATAGCGTGATAGCGTCATACCGTGATAGCGTCATACCGTCATACCGTGATAGTGTGACAGCGTCATACCGTGATAGTGTCATACCGTCATAGCGTCATACCGTCATACCGTGATAGTGTGACAGCATCATACCGTGATAGTGTCATACCGTCATACCGTCATAGCGTCATACCGTGATAGCGTCATACCGTGATAGCGTCATACCGTCATACCGTCATAGCGTCATACCGTCATACCGTGATAGCGTCATACCGTCATACCGTGATAGTATCGTACCGTCATAGCGTCATACCGTCATAGCGTCATACCGTCATACCGTGATAGCGTCATACCGTCATAGCGTCATAGCGTCATAGCGTGATAGCGTCATACCGTGATAGCGTCATACCGTCATACCGTGATAGCGTCATACCGTCATACCGTGATAGCGTCATACCGTGATAGTATCGTACCGTGATAGTGTGATAGCATCGTACCGTCATAGCGTCATACCGTCATAGCGTCATACCGTCATAGCGTCATACCGTGATAGTGTGACAGCATCATACCGTGATAGTGTCATACCGTCATACCGTCATAGCGTCATACCGTGATAGCGTCATACCGTCATAGCGTCATAGCGTCATAGCGTCATACCGTGATAGCGTGATAGCGTCATACCGTGATAGCGTCATACCGTGATAGTATCGTACCGTGATAGTGTGATAGCGTCGTACCGTCATAGCGTCATAGCGTCATACCGTCATAGCGTCATACCGTCATAGCGTCATACCGTCATAGCGTGATAGCGTCATACCGTCATACCGTGATAGCGTCATACCGTCATACCGTGATAGCGTCGTACCGTCATACCGTGATAGTATCGTACCGTGATAGTGTGATAGCATCGTACCGTCATAGTGTCATACCGTCATACCGTCATAGCGTCATACCGTGATAGCGTCATACCGTCATAGCGTCATACCGTCATAGCGTCATAGCGTCATACCGTGATAGCGTCATAGCGTCATACCGTGATAGCGTCATACCGTGATAGCGTCATACCGTCATAGCATCATACCGTCATACCGTGATAGCGTCATACCGTCATACCGTCATAGTGTGATAGCATCGTACCGTGATAGTGTGATAGCATCGTACCGTCATAGCGTCATACCGTCATAGCGTCATACCGTGATAGCGTCATACCGTGATAGCGTCATACCGTGATAGCGTCATACCGTGATAGCGTCATAGCGTCATACCGTGATATTCTTTTGGCAACTCGCCAACCTCTTTGCAAAACTTAATTATAAGTCATTATAAAGCCCCCTCCTCCTCCACCACCCCGAAACATGAGTGCAAAATTCTGCGCTCAACTTTATATTTAATGAATATACATTATTTTCTCAAACAAATCTTATTTATGATCATTATTATTGAAAGGAATGCTTATGTAACACTAAACCGCACCTCCACCTGCGAGGTGATTAGTTAGCATGCTAGTAAGATTAGCTTAACCATCTGTGCTGCTTATTCCTTCCGCTCAAAGCTATTCATTCCTTCATTATATAAACTTCGCTTCTTTTTTTAAATCTTATTAATATACTGCACATAAATGTTCAATATTAAGCGTTGAAAACGTTCAGAAACCGAAGCAAGGTCTCAGTCACAGTGACGCATCACGAGCATGTCACGGTCAGCTAGCCTGCAATGCTAATCGCGAAAAACACCGCCATGACACAACGCTGTGTTGCCAGATCATGCGCGTTTTCATTCCTGCATTCACAATGTACATTCACTTTGCGTTTATTAGTCATTTCCGTAGAGGAGGTATAATGTACGAGTTGAGTTTTTCCCAAAGATTTATTTTGAGATTATATATATATATATATATATATATATATATATATGTGTGTGTGTGTGTGTTCAAGTGTAACTAGGATTCATTTTGAAAAATCGTTTTAAACTATGAATTCACCGAATTAAATCTGGCAACCCTGACCTTTATAAATAAATAAATAAATAATAAATAAATAAACCGTCATTCAAAAATAAATAAATAAATAAATAAAATGAACAGTAAGTATAAAGTCACAGCAACAAAGAGCTAAGATTTTTTTTTTTATTTTTTTTTTAATGATTTAAAAATATATAGTTAGGCAGGGACGTCAGATTAAAGTCGTTTGCGTTAATAAACGGAAAAGAGTGCCGCTTCAGACGAAATTGATGTATTTTTATATGTATAATATTATTATTAAGTGTGATACCTCAGATTTGCGTCGACTTTCTGGAGATGAAAGGAAAGGAAAGGAAAGGGGAAAAAAAAAAAACCAGCCCAAGATCCTTTATGTCCTATTCCAGCTCCCGGGAGAGTCCCGAGCGCGGCACTCCATGGAGACCCCCTGTAAACCCGGCCTGGACACGTGCTCCACTACATCAGAACCAGTCCTTGCGTTGGTTTATGTCCGAACTGAAAGATCAGATCAGCTCGTCGCTTGTTAGCGCTCAGTGTCATGCGCTCAGCTCGACCTGCATTGCACTGGATCAGTGTGGAGTGCCTGTACACCAGCCTGGGAGGAGCGGAGGAACACACCAGCTAAACTCAGGAAATTACAGGACAAACGTGTGCTGGTCCTTTTAATAAATCCCTCAGACTTAAGCACAGGCTTCCGCTAGCCGGTTGGCCATCTACCCGTATTTTATTCCCCCCTCGCCCCCGCTTCCTCACTCCTCACTCCTCACTAGCACGCTGTACTGAAAGACTGCAGACAGGGTTGCCAGATCTTTACATGTAATCCCTTAAACCTTTAAATTGTTGTTTCTGACTCGAAAGATTCAGAGTTCCAATCACTGCTCATTAAACTTGATGAACATGAAAACTGCAAACACTCATGTGTCCTCCTGACATCCTAAATAACACAATATCACCACCAATACCTGCGGTTTCTTCAAGCTTGTTCATTATTGATAATGAAAACCTTTAGTGGAGGGATTTCCGTTTATTTTAATCATAACCAGAGTGAATGAGATTAAGGTTTACATTAAGAAAAATGCTCACTTATTTGATTTAAAGAAAAAATAACTGGTGTAATTAATGCGCATAAAAATCAAACAACAAACCCGCTGAAAAATAGGAGAAAATCAGTGTTTTTTTTTTTTGTTTTTTTTTAAAGTGACACAATTATGTATACAAATTGTGGACCTGGCAACACTGACTGCAGTAAATGCTCGAATAGTACTCTTTTAGACAAATCCCGCCTCCTGCGTGTGATTGGACAATAGTACTCCGCTTACTACATCACGATTGGCTAGCCTTTCATACTAACGCTGTCTAATTGGCAGTTACTGGTAAGTATGAAGGTGGTGAAAGAAAACTCCTGCACATCGTGTGTTGGACTGCAGGGGGAGTCCCAGTGTAAATGCTGAAACACTGCCACCTACTGTACAGGTGCTAAAATTACACAGCTTTTAATTAAAATACCTGCATAAAGAATAATAAAGAAACATATTTTACTCAGTAAAATATGTTTCATTTTCATTTTAATGTAAGTCAAATTAAAATGAAATGTATTATTTTATTATTTACTTTTTGGACAGATTTAGCCAGTGGAAAAAAAGTACTGATAATTTATACTTAATGGAAAGTATAGAAAATGTGTGGAAAAAATTCCCAAGTGAAAGTCAAAAAGTTGTCCCTTGTAAATTTACTCAGGTATTAAAACATAAAATGTTTTATCATGTTTTTAACTCACAAAATAAAATTAAAATCATGTTTGCATTTGAAAAGTAACTTTTATGACCTTAATTTTAAAGCAGCTACTACATTTTGCCAGAAAACATCATTTAGTCTTTATACGTTTGCTGCATGACTAATGCTACATAGTTTTGCTAATGAATTAACAGAAGTACAATATCTTGAACATTAAATAACCCAAATTTACCGTTAGCTAGAATTTGACTTGCTTGCTAGCCATTTTAGGTTACCTACAGCAACTCTAACCTGCCATTATCAAAGAAAACAGGCTTCAGTAACTAAATTCAATCCAGATAACGTTAACAAATTAGTAAACCTTCCTTCAATATGCTTTATTCAATTTAAATGGGGTTCATGCCTTCTAAAGGAGACGCTTTTAGGAGGCAGTCATATGGATTTTCCATTTTCAGAGACACTGATAACTACAGTTCTATCTACATTGTTTAGCATGAAAAGGTTACTACAGATGATTCAATGATTCAATTGGATGCTTTATCCTGAAATGTTAATAAAATGTACAGGATCTCACTGATATGGCCCCGAGTTATTGGCTGGATGAGAGCAGAAGAGACCTTCAAGATTTGTACTATCTATCTATATATATATATATACAGTGGTCTGCAAAAGTTTGGGCAACCTTGTTTATTTCAATGATTTTCCTTCATAAATCGTTGGTTTTTAGGATTAAAAAAA
>JAFFST010000343.1:31538-50037 GCA_022414735.1 Noturus placidus | reverse complement strand
GTGTGTATACTGTGTTTATATTCCTGTAAAGCTGCTTTGAGACAATGTCTATTGTAAAAAGCGCTATACAAATAAAATTGAATTGAATTGAATTGAACATTGGGCTCAGCACTATGCTGACAACTTTGGTGAGCATACCTCTGAACCAGGGGTGTCGAGCTCTGAACTGGACCCGGTAATCCTTTTAAATGGTAGACAGAACCCATGGAGACACATTTGGCAGTAGTTTAAATGCTGCCAAATGGTCTTTCAGTGATGTTAGCTTTTACATTTTGTTGGAGGGGAAAGCATCAGATTTCCATAGCCCTGTGACAGCTCATTAACCAGAGAAGGCTGAAAACGTGGGATGGCCTTTGCCATACAGTAGCACTGGGGGCTATCTGCCCTAAAAACCTCATGTCCCATGATACGTCACTTCACGGCCCATCAGGACCGTTTATTCCTTGCCTGCTTTGCTTTTATAATCATTTTTAGATCAGGCCTCTTAGCAGGCTGTGGCTGCCCGGTCCCCCTGGCTTTCTGCGGGGGGAGGTGAGTTGCCACATTCGCCTTCTGCGCCTCCCTCGCACTAGCACTGGCCCGGGCTCCACTCATGGAGGCCCGGACAAACTTGACACGACAGGGAAGTATCTGGCTGAACGTCACCATTTGCTGTTTTGCCTCACAAAACCTGTCTTTAATTGCAATGACAAATTGCTGTCAAATAGGCTGGAAGGTTTAACAGGAGCCTTCAGCAAGGAGACCTTGTCTTTGTCCCCCCATCCTTGATAGGTTGAGCCATAGGTGCCTCTCTGGCACAACCACGTTACCCATTGAATGGCCAATATGACGGGCAATTTGTTTGGTCACCCGGAGACATAAATCTTTGGCACGGCACAGCTCTGACACTGCTTCGGGCCCAATTCCCTCCCCAGTATCAAGCTTACTCAGCAGGACTGCTTGGTAGGCCTGAAACAATGCCATTGTATGCAGTGACCAGCAAGCAAGACCCGCTGCCACGTAGGATTTGCCCACCAACGCCGAGGTGGCCTTACATGACTTAGAAGGTAAAGTTAGCCTCCCTAAATTACCTGCCGTTGATGGAAAGAGGTGGCTCGCAAGCGTCTCCTCCACCTTTGGCATCGCTAAATAGCCAAGCTGCTCACTCACCATGATGGCTGAGTAATCAGACATCACGGGCTTATAAACATGGCTAGTGTATGGTTTTCTCCAGAAGCATGATATCTCAATCATGCACGTCTGGGAAAAAGGGGAGTACTCTGCGGTGTGAGGGAGCTTTGAATTTATTTTCACTGGAGAGGAACGCTCATCCAGCCTGCTACGAGCCTCTTCCTCTTCCCCGGGCCAGTCTATATTCAACTTTTCAACTGCCCTAGTAATCCCCTCAAGCAGTTCTTTATATGCTTGAGCGCTGCTGTCTGTTTTTTTTTTGTTTGTTTGTTTCTTTGTCTTTTAATTTATTAATTCATTTACATGTGATTCATTTTCATGTGACTCATTTACTGATTTGCTTCTCTTTAAATCCAGGTTTAGACTGTAATATTAAAAAGGTCTTTCCAGATTATTACATGCACACAGTAGGACCCCAGTAAAATTACCTGAATTCTATAATATAATTTGTTCACCATGTAAGGTTTAAATCCTCTAAAAACAGATTCCAGTTAAATAACATTGCTCTGTTCCAATTCACATCCTTATCCAACCACATTAATACAGAAGTAGATTTAAGAGGAGTAAGTCCACAAAATCTAGGCGAAGTAATGCAATGACAATATCTTCAATAAAAATCCAAATAACATAGTCTCCTACTTCCTCCACTGAAATAAAGTCCTTCTGAAAACCGTTATATGTAATGTGAAGCCAAGCTGGGTGAAATATTCCATAGTAAGCGCCCTCAATACCACGAAGTTGACGCCAAACCTCATTAAATGCAGCCTGGGCCTGGGCTATCTTGGCTGTGTAGTCAGGGAAAACAGAGATAGTCAAATCCCTCACTTTAATCTGCTGGAGCTCTCTCGCATGGTGTAAAATGTCAACACAGTCACTGTGATAGTGGAATCTGCACAAAATAGCTCGCGGTCATTCACCAGGCTCAAGGATTTTGACTCAAGGATCCGGAGGGACCGGTCAAAAACCGGCTCCCTCTCTAGACCAAACGCCTCTTTTAACAAGGCCGCTACAGCGCCTTAGGGCGGCTGTGGCTCAGTCGGTAGAGCAGGTTATCCACTAATCCACCAACCGTGGGGTTGGCGGTTCGAATCCCGGCCCGGGTGATCCCATGCTGAAGTGTCCTTGGGCAAGACACTGAACCCTAAGTTGCCCCCAATGGCAAGCTAGCACCTTGCATGGCAGCTCTGCTACCATTGGTGTGTGAATGTGGTCTCATTAGTAAGTCGCTTGTAAATGTAAAAAAAAAAAAAAAAAGATTTTTCTGTAAATCTGCTTTGAGACAATGTACCATTGTAAAAAGCGCTATACATATTATTATTATTACAGCAGAGGATTTTGCTGTCGGATTTTTGTGCAATGGCACCCTCTTCCGGCTCCTCTGAGTCAGCAAGAGTGTTTTTGCTTTCCATAGGGGAAGGAGGAATCGCGACGCGAACTTCAAAGTCAGGTGGATAGCCGGACCTGGAAGACAGAGCAAGAGATAGAGCAACGCTGATCTCTGCCTCCTCTTCCAAATCCATACGAGAACCCAACGACCCAGATCTGCGAGGCTCTAAAATCTAAATCCCTTCGAACGAGAAGAGGACGAGTCGAGAGCAGAGCTGCCTAATCGTGAAATGCTCACAATGCTGACAGTCAGACCCCTTGAGGGCTGCTGTCGCATGCTCTACGCCCAAACACTTCACACAGAAAGAGTGTCCGACTCCTGTTGTGATGAAACGGGAGCAAGGCATAACACACTTCCTGAATTCTTTCTCGCTCATTATTTCCCTCTCTTTTCTTTTTTTCTAAAAAAGGGATAGAAAAATTTAGAGATTTTGAAAAAATATAGAGTAGAAATGAAGCGTTTTTTGTCACACAAACAACAGACATGCTGTCTCTCTGAAGATAATAAGGCTGCCGGCATGGTTCACAGGTGCCATATATATATCATGTGATGTGCTTAATTGCCACATCACCTGTTCATGGCCGGCTTATAAGTAGAGGCATGATTTTACACAAGCTTCAGATACCGGTCACGGTATCAAGGGTTCAAGGGTGCTTCCCATACTGTTATGCTAAATGCAACGTCAAAGTTCCCTTTGAAAGGGAACTTGTTTCAGATGTGTTTCAGGGTAGAGTTTTCCTTTAAGTACTCTATATGGACAAAAGTTTGTGGACACCCGACCATCACACCCACATGTGCTTTTTTTGAACATCTCATTCAAGATTTAGTCCCCCTTTGGTGTTATAATAACCTGCACTCTTATGGGAAGGCTTTCCCCACTAGGCTGTTGGGGATTTGTCCATTCTGCCACAAAAGCATTTGTGAAGTCAGGTACTGATGTTGGGTGAGGAGGCCTGGGGCACAGCCTGTATTCCAGTTTATCCCAAAGGTGTTCAGTAGGGTCAGGGCTCTGTGCAGGCCACTCGAATTCGTCCGCTTCAACCTTAGCAAACCATGTCTTGGAATGGAGCTTACTTTGTGCACAGGGGCACTCTCATGCTGGAACAGGTTTGGGCCTGTTAGTTCCAGTCAGGGGAAATTGTAATACTGCAGCATACAAAGACATCCTATAAAACTGTGTGCTTTCTAGCTTTGTGGCAACAATTGGGGATGAACCACATATGGATGTGATGGACAGATGTCCACAGACTTAAGTACTCAAACATAAGTAATAAGAATTCGGTTTCACTGTTTACTTGCTCAAGTAAAAGTGTAATTGCTTTTTTTGTCACTTGCCATGTTCTAGCAAGTGTTCCAATGCATGGCAGCTATATCATGCAGTTGTGCCAAGTTACAGCACAGGCTCGACTCAAACAGTTCGCAATCTACAAAATGGTGAGTGCAATGGTCTTGACAGTGGTACTAGCATGAAAGTTGGAGCTGATCAGTTTGAGCAGAGTATACAGGTGAGGTGGTATAAAAGCTGGACAGTCTAAAGATTAAATCACTGCTGCAGAACTCTTTTTAGATAGAGATGAAGCAAGGGCTCCATCCTGCTGGCAGCACTATCCAAAGGTAGTGGAACAGCTCTCACTCACTCTCTCATCTTCATCCGCTTTATGCTTTCTCAGGGTCACGGTGGGAACAGCATTGTAGGTAATTTGTTTACAACAGATACAGACACATCATCCAGCAGATACCTAACTGATCACAGTTTACTGTAAAGTATTGAATTATTTAAAATGTCACTTTTCAAGTCATTTAACCTAATATTCATATATAATTGTAATATCATGATCATAATTGACTTCAAATTTTCCTTTAGTATTCCATCATCTAGGCATCAAAAGTTTAAGATTTTTATGTATATACTGAATCTATTCTTAAGCAGTATGCACAGTCTACACATTTTCTGGATTGTTTGCATTATTTAGTTTGTTAAAGAGTTTCTGTAACATACACTTATAATTTAGCTCTACTTTCCAGTCTTCAAATATCTGCACTTTATTGAATAACCAACACGCTTTGCCAACTTTCAGCTTCTTGTCTTTTTTTTCTACCATCATATTCTCTTTATCTCTCTCTTTTTTCAGACTGCTAATGCTGGTAGAGTGAATTTTCCATATATTTTCCAGACATATGTATATAAATAAATTAAGTGGAGATTAATTAATCATTATAGCGTGAAGTGAGCAGAAGAGAAACATGGTGGAGGAGAAGGGTTTTTCTTTTTCCCCAGGTACCCACAGCTCTTATGAATAATGATAATAGGATAACACACATATCATGCTGGAACCAACATACCTGCCTATGCTTACATATGGCTACATACATAGATGTACACACTATGTAAGGTGAGCCATTTTACAATGCTATAACCAACCATAGAGGCTCATTCTTAGCCATTGCTACACATACCTACAGAGAAAGGCATGCGCGTGCAGAAGCAGCACATACTGTATCTCACTGGCAGTGTTCAAGCAGCAATACCTCAAGCCGTCAGTGTGTGTTGCAGAAGAAAGCAGCCAGGGTTGTAATGGGACATTTGACAAATGAATAATAATGACCTAATAATCCATTTCCAGTGGGAGATACAACGCACTGGCAGTGACATAGAAGCTTATTTTTCGTTGAATTTTACTTATTTTCCAAAGCCTTCAGGTGGTAAGTGTTGTTCAAGGTTTCATTTGGGACACACATTATATTTTTCATAGCCAAGATATCTGTTTCTGTACATGTTATTCCCTAACAAGGAGTACCCTATGTTTTTAGTTTAGTTTAAAGAGAGGGCAAGGGCCAGGGTGCAAAATATTGGACTAGAGTCAAAACATTCTTAGAAATGTAAACATTTAGTCCTACTCTTATGTGTAATAATCATAGTGATATTTAAAAATTAATTCAGCTCCAAAAAACATTATCCCTATTATTTTCATAGTGGGGTCTGGGGACAAAGCTAGGGGATCCATTTATTTATTTTTTATATGTCGTTTCAGCAATGGAAGTCATAACTCAGTATTATCAATCAGTTATGGTCCCTGGCTCCATAAAGTTTGAGGACCCCTGACCTACTTTAAACAATTACTGCTGATTGAGGCTGTAGATTAAGGATGGATCTGGCCGGCAGACCACAAAATGCTAGCTCAGATTTAGCACAGAGGTTAAAGTTCTCAACTAGTAATTGGCAGGTTGTGAGTTGGGCCACTACTGTTGGGCCACTGAGCAAGCCCTTGACCCTCAACTGCTCAGCTAAAGGCTTGGATTCTGCCTTAAAGTAATTTTTTACATCAGACCTAGAAACAATGCTGCTTGCAGCATGTTTCTATTTTAGTCAGTGAAACCTTTAACACTAGCTCTGCGCATGCTCAAGTGTATTTTTACCCTTTGAATGTATTTTCTGTTGCTTGTTGCAATCGGCATGCTGGTGGTTTCTCACTCAAAACACTACAAAATGCAATATCCCTGCTATATTGTGCAGACCGGGACCAAAACAGCACATTGGCTATGTTTCAGCTTGTGTAGTCCTACTGCAGAATCCGATCATATTTCTAAATCTTGTCTAGAAGTTCTAATTCTGTGTTTTCATTTGAGCCTTATTTTCAGATTACTGACAATGTTCACTAGAAAATGTTTATTGCACCAATAAGGTAGGCTAATTTTGGACTCTTTACATAGCATATACACAGCATAGAATTTGCTCTAAGGCTAGGAATAAAATATGGTTTTATGTTTCAATAGATTTATCTATTTGATCATTGTCTATTATGATACTAGATACTCATCAAGATACCTCATGTAGGCAAAGTTTTTTTTATTATGTTTGGAAACACTTGCATACATACACTTAAATAGAAAGTAACACTTACAGTTATTTCCTCCCTCATTTCTGATGAGTAGTGCAGTCAGGTTGTTGAGCAAACGTCGAAACTCAAATGGAGTGAGTGATGGATTCACCTCTGTTTCAGTTAACCTATATATTAAAAAGCAGGTTATTACTATCTGTTCTTTATATAGGCATGTGCGTGTAATTTGTGTACATGTCAATGCATAGATACTCAATGCACTTGTTACAAAGTGTCAGGTCATCCAAACAGATGTACTGGAGTAGCACTTATGAATAGCCAAAGAGAACCCAGTTAAACAAATGAGACAAAATATTACACAGTCACTTATCTATTGAGGAAAATGATCCAATATTACATATATGTGAGTGGCAAAAGAATGTGAACCTTTGCATTCAGTATCTGGCGTGATCCCCTTGTCCAGCAATAACTGCAACTAAAAATTTCCAGTAAATGTTGGTCATTAGTGCACATCATCTTTTAGCTCATTCAGCAGTACAGAACAACTTCAACTGTGGGATGATTGTGGGTTTCCTCAAATGTACTGTTTGCTTTAGGTCCTTCCACAACATTTCTAATGGATTAAGGTCAGGACATTGACTTTGACATTCCAAAAAATATTAGGGTCGTTGTCTTGCTGTATGACCCACTTTCTCTTGAAATTCAGTTCAGCAAAACAGGCCCAAACCATGATACTACCAACACCATGTTTCACAGATGGGATAAGGTTTGTATGCTAGAATGCAGTGTTTTTGTTTCAACAAAATATTGCTTCTCATTTAAAACAAAAATTCTATTTTGGTCTCATCTATCCAAAAATCATTTTTTTCCAATAGCCTTCTGACTTGTCCACTTGATGTTTAACAAACTGCAGATGGGCAGCATTGTTCTTTTTGGAGGGCAGTGGCTTTTTTCTCACAGCAATTCCATGCACACCATTGTTGTTCAGTGTTCTCCTGATGGTGGACTCATGAACATTAACATTAGCCAATGTGAGAGAGACCTTTAGTTGCTTGGAAGTTACCCTGGGTTCCTATGTGATCTCATGGACTATTTCATGTCTTGCTCTTGGAGTGATCTTTGTTGGTCGACCACTCCTGGGAAGGGTAACAATGGTATTGAACTTCCTCCATTTGTACACAATCTATTGGTGGAGTCCAATCCATTTAAGAGATGGTTTTGTAACCCTTTCCAGCCTGATGAGCATCAACAACTCTTCTTCTGAGGTCCTCAGTAAAATCCTTTGTTCATGCCATGATGCACTTCCACAAACATGTGTTGTGAAGATTAGACTTCGATACATCCATGTTCCATAAATAAAGATAATTCCACTGATTGAAAAAACCTCACTGTAATTTCAGCTTCAAGTTAATTTCTAATTCTTAAGGTTCACATACTTTTTCCACTTACAAATTTACACTTACAAATTTATTATATCCCTGTTCTTTAAATGAAAGTCGTCCAATTGATTGAAAACACCCAACACTAATTTCACAGTCAAATTAACTGCTAATCCTCACCTACTTTTGCTACTCACAAATATGAAATATTTAATCATTTTCTTTAATAAATAAATGGCCAAGTATAATATTTTGACTCAATTGTTTAATTGGGTTATCTTTGTCTTTGTTAAGGACTTCTGATGTTGTTTTAGATCATATTTATGCAGATATATAGAAAATTAAAAAAAAAAATTCAAGCACCATAATAAATGTGCCATAACTATTCTGCTGCTAATTAGGAAGTGGATCTCAGCATGCATACGTTTATCAAGCTCTCAATGTGTGCACTTTGTAAGCACATTGAGAGTGAATTTATCACTCGCTTTGCCCCGCCCAATCTTATGAGTCTATGATAGCCTAATGGTGCCAATTCTGAGAGAATGTAAATAAACATTGTTAGTGCAAAATGAAACTTTGCTTTCTAGTTATTTTTAAATGCTCTGATCAAGTGGTGTGTATACATGTTTTCACCATGTCAATATGTGTGTTAATGAGAATGAAAGACAGGCTGTGCTTTTATTGGAGCAAAATCCATAGCAATGGTCATAAAGCAAGGCAGGCATAATACTGGCCAGTCAAAAATAGAAAGTGCAATGAAACATACAGTATAACATGGAAAACAAGGCTGTGCTTTAAAGTGTCTAATAAGAATATGTGACAGCCAGTGACCAAAAATAATATGAAAATATAAACTTATCAAGAACTAACATGAAACAGATTAACACAATCAGGCAACAAACCAATAACATGCTCGGGTTAGGATGTGTATATAATCCTCATAAATTGTTTCTTGCTGTACATAGTCTGACTTGACTGACGAACATGGTCATCTGTCCTCATACTTTTATTCTTCATGCTGAAATTTCTCTAAAAATGGACCCTGCCAGCTATGGAATCAGCTCTTGATCTCAATGCCAGATTGACCTGACACCTTTGTCGGTTATGACTTTGCTTGTCCTTCTATGTTGGTATATTTTATACACCTGCAGTGATTGTGATTCATGCTGTATTTTGACACTCCTTGCTTCCTGATTATTTGTCATAACCATTTCAACTTTGTTTCTTCTTTCTCTATTCAGTACATATGTGCCACAAGATAGTAACATGTGGAGTGTGAATGCACTGAATGAGTTTGATGAACTCATCCACAATTTTTGTTCATGAATTTTTCACTTTCTTATTTTTTTTCCTATACCTACTTCATCTCCTCAATTGCCTTCCGCTCTGAATGCTCATTTTCATGGCCTCATTAAAGTCCCAACAACACATTCCCTGTGTCAGGGAACAATACTGTCAATGACGCATACATTCTCACATTCACAGATGTGAGTTCTTCCTGGTGCATGCATGAAATCCACACCCTGCTGATAAACAGGCAGAAATAGCAGACTTGTCTTCTTACTTTCATTTATGAATTCTCAATAAATTGATCTGTTCCACTCAGGAAGTCTGCTCTCTGTCAAACTTACCAGACAGCTTTAAAAGAAGTCTAATTATAAATTGTGGAAAAAGCAGACTTTTTTTTCCTGGTTCCTAATACTTTAGGTATGCTAGATTTGGACAATATTGCCAAAACAAGAAGACTTTCTACACATGTTATGCCATCTCTTTACATGGTCAAATTTGGACATTTTCAGTATATACAGATTTGAAAACTATAGGCATTTCTGAACAAAAATATATATTCCTAAGTAAAGTTGTAGCATTTCAAAGTCTGCTTCCCCCCAAAAGTGAAACAAGAGAAAATTTCACCGAATGATGTCTTGCCCACCTCAACATTTATAAAAACTACATACAGGAAATTCATATCCCAATGGAGACTTACAGATACTGGGAGAACATGCACAGAAACGCTGCATGTTCTCTTAACTGGTGTCTTGATGACAGTGTTGGACTGTGCTATCTAGCATGGCAGTCCAAAAGTTCTCACTGGTGTTCCAACTGGTGAGTCTGAAGGTCATAGCATATGATAACTATAATTTTCATACTCCTTAACCATTCCTGCACTGTGGATGGGGTGGGGGTCACCCAGGAAGAGATCACTCCCATCCGGATGGAATTGTTTCATCATAAAATAGAGTACAATGCCCTCCTCAGCATAACAGACCTACCAGATTATCCTTGTCAGTCATTTGTAATGCATTGGTATGTTATGCCATGACATTTATCCATTTTTGATTTCCACTTTACTTATTTAGTGTTTGTTTTCTGTTCTCATTAACCTTCCTACACATGGGATGGATTGTTTTTTTTTTTTTTTTGTTTTTTTTTACATGTTCCTTGTTCCCTTCTACCTAATTTATGCTATTTTGCCAATTATCTCTAAAGTCTTAAGTGTGTTTATGTGGCAATTCTAAGTTGTGAGTCTGGGCCATTGTTATTTTCTTTAGTTGCTAGTATCAATAATGAACTGTTTTTCTTGTCAGCATTGATGAGATTAGTTGGAGTGTCACAGACTATACCAAAACTCCTTCAGTGAAAGAAATTTCCCATAGCGGCCAAAGTTGATCGGTTATGTGATACCATTTCTTAGCAATTTTCAGTTAATTGAATTAGGCCTAATTAAAGCATATGAAAGAATCAGTGCTGGCTTTTGTATATATTAGAAAAAATACCACTTAATACATGAGATGAGATGTCAAACCAAAGTCCTGACTCTCTGTGGTCATTAAAAATTCCTTCACATAAAGAGTAGGGGTATAACACCGATGTCCTCGCGTAATAATCGCCATCCCTGAATTGGCTACATCACTCTCCTCTCCACCAATATTATTATTATTATTATAAGATTGGAGGATCTGCAGGGCTCTATTCTTAATTATTAATGATCTTTTAAGAATTTTATTACATGCTCCATCACTTTAAAGCCTCTGTAAAAATGGTTTAAAAAGTTAAATATTAGATTAAAGACTAAAGCTACTGTGTGTCACTAAATATGCAGTAACCGAGGTCCGACTAAAGAAATATATGGCTTTAACTGTAAGCAATACACAGTAGTATTGAAGCAGCATTTATGTCCTTGCATTTACCTGCATGCCATCACTAACACTGGAATCAGAAGCCTACTTTTACAACTCTTTATGTAGAGTTCACATGGGTTTAATCTGGGTTCTTGGGCTTCTACCCACCACCCAAAAATTAGATGGGCCTCTCTAAACGTCCACTAGGTGTGAATATGTGTGTGTGTGTGTGTGTGTGTGTGTGTGTGTGTGTGTGTGAGTGTGTGTGTGTGTCATGTGATGGACTGGTGTCTCATCTAGGGTTTCTTTTTGCCTCATGACCAATGTTTGTGTGTAATTGAAATAAACAAGCTATTTATTTTTGACAGTGTTATCCATGTATAAAATTGCAGTAACAATTATATACTAGCAGCATTTTTAGGAATACCACATTTGCCTTAATGCTTTTATGAAAGACTTAATGCAAACTTTAGTTGATTCTTGCATGATAAATGAAGCCCAATTACATTATATAAATTCTTATAAACATACCTGAGCATGAAGATGTTATGATGAGTGTGGCTAGGATCACTATCCACATTCTCAAAAACATAATTCGAAAATATTTCGGCACTGACTGACAGTCCAGATCCTTTGAGAACCACAGTCACAGTCTTGGACAACAGCTCTCTTGATTCAGCCGTAAATGACATGGTAAGGTACTGGCCATAACTTAGCAGTTGCTTCCCCAGAAACTTTGCTGTTAGACAAAACAAAGCAAAAATACTCATTAGATATTTTTATAACCTGTTATTTTCTATGATTTTGTGAATGTTATGAGCACAATGTGGCTGTAAGTAGGGACCTGATGGAAGCTTGAAGATGTGTTGATGTGTGTGATGAAGATTTTAACCAAGGATTTCTAAATCCCACAACTGATATACAGGAGGAATAAGAGTTAAATCCTTGATTTGCAGATGAGTGGGAGGGTTCTCTGATGTCCCAGCCATGTCTGTGCCGAGGCATACGTGTATGCATGTGTCATAGGGTGGTCTTGTAATTGGCTTTCATCTCCTCTCTCCTCATTTAAGACTTCAAAAAGCCATCACAGAGTGTACTTCCACGCACACATACATGCAATCATTTGTCTTCCTATCCATGGTAGAACCTTCCATGTAAATGTCCCCACAATATTTAAACTGTCAGATATTTCTGTTCTTCTGGGGACATTTGAGGTCCACACCAAGACATACGACGCAAAAACATGGCCATTTATAGCAGGGTGGTCCTAATCAACACAACAAGAGCAGATAGATTTCTCGTTGTTTATCCTGCCATGTACAGAACAGCTGAATGATATGTACGAAAGGAAGGTGGCATTTGAAGGAATCCATTTTATATCCTATACGTGTACAGGATAATGAATGAAAAAATACTACCATATGTAACGGAATGGGATTACATACTGTAAAACAGCAATCGATAGGGAAACTGTCTATAGCTGCTATAATGCAAGTAATAACAGAACCTTTGTTCTGCAGAACATTAAATGTAACTATAAACAGTTAAAAAGAATGCTGTGCAATTCTGTAATAAGTAAAAACTGTATTAAAATGTCTTACTAACTAAGAGGAAAAAAAAAACACTTCCAGATGTATTGTTATTGGAAATTAATCCACTTCAGGGTGGTAACAGTAACACTGATTTACACAGGGCTGATTATTCCTTACATATCATGTATGCTAAATTTTCACTTTACATATAAGCAGAATCAGAATCCAATTTTTATAATACTGAACTATCCTTGATTTAATTTCTTCACCCAACTAGAATTAGTCTACATATTCATGTAAAGTACTGCATTCAAGTCTTCGAGCTAACCCAAATATTGTATATGTGTTATTTAAATATTGCCAGTCATTTTTCATTATGAAGTCGATCAATCCAATCCATGTTGACAAATCAGTTGGTAAAGACTGCTCCAGATCAACCTGTCCTGGAAACTGGCTGGAGACTACCGAGATTGTCAGACCTTTCAAAGCAGATCATAATATATGTCTGAGAGTTTCTTTTGTGAAGTTTGTGAAATGTGGCTTGCCAGAGACAAAACACTGCAAAACATTCTCATCCCAGACAAAACAATGTCTTGTTAAGCACATATCTTGTGTGTTTTTCTCTCTTGTGCCCTGCTGCTCTACATGAGGAACCGAGGCTCATGACTCATCTGGGGAAAAAAAAAAAGAGGGGGGGGAGGGGGACTGCTGAGGACCTTCAGAGTTCTCAGTATGTTCAGGTCAGAGACCTTTTGTACTAACTGAAAAGCACATGTCTGGCATGGAATGTTCTTTTCTACTGTTCGAGACGGACTGAATTAGCTCCCAGAGATGAACGATAAAGCTAAAAATGCTGTAAAAAGCTAAAAATACTTTCATGCAAGAATTAGGTAGAAACAGGAGTGATATCCATAGATGCATACATTGTGGAAAGAGAACAAAACACATTCACTTGAGTAAAATTACTGGTATTGTAGTAATTATTCATGAGCAAAGCTAAAAGAAAATGACTCAATTCCAGGTTAGAGTAAATAAATCTGGTGAAAAACTACTTGAGTGGTTACTGTATAAATTACTTTTCTATGTGTCTAAAATTGACACCAATATGAAATCTAATCTGCTTTATTTTTTTCTATTCTGTTCTTATGTTCACTAACCAAGGCATTAGCTGGCTACCTAACTATGGTTTCAGTAGCTTTCTGGATTTGTTAGCTCATGTTAGTTCATGCATGTGTCTAGCTACATTGCTATATATCTAGCAAAGATGCCTTTTACACATTATCCTGAGCATTACCTATAGGCTGTAACAGAAAGAACACTAGTTACTGCCAAGGTTCCAGTAAGTGCCAAAGGCTATGAAATGAGGTACTGTGCATATGCTTTGTTGAGTAAGGTTTGTGGATACCAGACCATCACACTCATATGTGGGCTTCCCACAAACATTTCTTGGAAGCAGACAATTGTATAGGATGTCATTGTATGTGGTAGCAAATCAGTGTCTCTTCACTGTAACTAAGGGGGTGAAGCATGTTCCAGCATGACATTGTCCCTTTGCACAAAGCAAGGTCCATAAAGACATGGTTTGTCCAGGTTGAAGTAGAAAATTTGGAAAAGTAGCCTTCACAGAGTCCTCACCTCAACTCTACTGAAAACCTTTGGGATGGATTTTCATGTGACTCCACCCCAGGCCTCATCACCCAACATCACTATTGCTCTTGTGGCTGAATGGGCAAATTCCCTTAGCCATGCTCCCACATCTAGTGGAAAGCCTTCCCATTATAGAGGTGGTTTTTATAACTCAAAAGGGGTTATCTTAATCTGGAATGGGATGTTCAAAAGAGCACACATGAGTGTGATAGTCTGGTATCAACAAACCTTGGCCATAATAAGGTATCTGAATTTAATTAAATTGACGAAGTGAAAAACTGGCCAAATTATTTTTTTCATTGTGGCAAATATTTCCCACATTTAATTAACCCCAATTTCTGGCAATCTTATCAAATGACGACTACAATTTCTGTGAAAAAACTCTACACATTAACTTAATTAACATAAATCTATTTAAATACTTACACAATGTAAATATGTCATACAGAAACTGAATATTAACCACTTCATAGTGTACCAATACTGAGTACATAACTGAATATAAATATACAACAAACACAATAATTTCGCTCTTGAATGGCTATAAAAGTAGTACTCTTGATTGCGTAAAATTGCAAAACTCACACTTAGCATGCAAATTGAAACATACAGTCACATCTAGAAATAGGCTATTCCTGCACAGTTGCATTGCTATGCCATTAGAATAGAGGACATTCATTTGGTTTTGCATGGAACATATGTAGTGACAGGGAATGGTAGAGTAGGAGAAAGAAATTACCACTGTTGGGGTTGGGGACAAAACTTTGTCTGAAAGATAAGAGAGTGAAGCAGAACTGAATAGGCCCTTGACTTCTAGAACTTTCCATTCTCTCTGCAGATCAAACATGATGAAACACAGGTGCTGACCTTCTCCTCATCACACAAATTAACCGTCTCCAAAGTGATGAAACCTGATGACATTTACTGAACTTTGTCTGAGCTTACCCTAAAATCACACTAGCAACCTAAAAGTCATTGCTGTCATTCTCACAGTGTTGCTTGGGGGTGTACATTGTCGTTTAAAAAAAATAATAAAAGAAATTAACATCTGATAAATGATAACAGCTAAAATGTATGGCCTATAGCTAGGTCGTTTTAATGGTGGTCCCCAAGCCAATTTTCTCTGGACCCAACCCATAGTCCTACACATTTTACAGTCACAGGAATGCAGCATCTGAGTAGCTCAGGTAGCAATGACACTGAGGGAGTCCTTTGCTCTACTTTTCTGCTGAGAGTGCAATTTGAGAGTGTTATTTGGCAAGGCAAGATGGTATGGGAAAAAAAAAAATAAATCACTTTCTTTTAACAGCTAACAAAAAATCAAGGCAATATCTGACAAAAAGGATCCCTCTAAATTGAAGTGCACAAGCACAAAACTAAGTTCCTCTGGTCTAGGTATTGACAATCCCATCTATTCATTCGAAGCCATGTTACAATTTTGAAAGTACACTACTCAGACTAATCATCCTAATATCAAAAAGTGTTCTCAGTTATTATAGCTGCTGCCCTGATGGCAAGGTTTGGCCATAATAGCACTGTCTTTACATGCATAGCTAGTAAATGGAATTTAAATGTGCTCATTAGCAGTTAATCATCAGTGTCCAATCATCAGTTAATCATCCAGACAATTATTATAATTGCATCAAGTGTAGCTCTGTTGAACATATATAAGTACATTGAATAACAATAATGAAGGTATAGAATATGCGTTACGCATTTATAACTGCATACAATTATGCTGTGTGTGGTTGTGTATGTAACCAATAAAATTTGAATTTAATTATATGCCTAATAGGCCCATTATAACAAGCACATAGCCTGCTATATAGCCGTACCGACTCCCAGAGGTCAAATTGTGACTAATGGATTTTGGCTTTGGCTTTTTTGGAGGGAAGAAGGTGCTTCAGAGCTGCTAACAGACTCTTGTGAAAAATCATCAGAAAATTATGCATTAGGGATGCTGTGCCATGCAGCAGCAGCCATCTCCAATGCCTGAATCAGCTTTTTCTAAAAAGGTCCCAACTGTGTCCCAACGACTTCTCTGCTTTGGTATCCTTTTTTTCTGGCTTAAGCTGCTCATCCTTAACTGCTGCTTCTGCTGCACTGCCTGAAGCAAGTGCACACACACTGGACACAGCTTTGTCTCAAACCTCTCACAGACCTCTCTCTGACTGACTGGTGACTGGTTTGAAGAGAACATTCGGATTACTGTATACTGGTAGCTCTCCAATCCATAAAATGATTTAAGAATAATCCTATAGTTCTCGAAACTATTCTAATATTCTATTTAGAGTATTAGAACTTGGCTTAACACTAAACTGTTTAACAATATCCTTCAGATTTTTTTTGAAAATGCATTTTAATTTAGCTCTACAAGACCTTAATGATATATTTGACATTGCTAGTCTTTTCTCATATTTTCTGTGAACCACATGCATCCCTGGATGATTATTTCACACACTGGCATGTTTTGGACATACTAGGTAAATATGGTTTCTTTCTTCCTTTTTTTTTTTTTTTTTAATATCATTATAAAGCTTCAGATTCCTATTTAAATTACAGCTCTTCACGTTTGAACAAGTTAATTTGAATTCAATCAGTTCATGTAAGAAATGTTTTTGAATCTGATATTCTTGCAGCTTTGATGTTGTCTCCTGGATTTTTTTTTTTAATTAGCTAGAACTGCCCATTTAAGGTCCTGCCACAGAAGCTCAATTAATAATAATAATAATAATAATAATAATAATAATAATAATAATAATAATAATAATAATAGCAAGTTGCCCAGAACCAGCAAACCATCTCCACACCTTGACAGTATCTCCTCCATGTTGGTAGGATGTTCTTATTGTGGAATGCTGTGTTAGCTTATTGCAAGATATAATGGGACCCATGTCTTACAAAAACATTTTTGACCACTTTTGACTCATCAGTCCACAGAACATTATCCCAAAAAGCTTGTGGGCCATTGCCAAGAGTGGTTTTTGCAACCCTCCCATGGATTCTGTTTTACCCAGTCTATTATCCAATGGTGGTATCATTAACCCTGATGTTTTCTGAACCAATCGTTGCATGCAGCTCCTTAGATGCTGATTTTGTTCTTTGTGCCTTTCCAGATCGTCAGTGTGCTCTATGAGGAATTTTGATAGGCCACCCACTTCTGGAAAGATTCACCACCGTTTCATCAAGTTTTCTCTATTTAAAAGTGTCCCAAACTACAGAACTCTGTCCCAAACTACAGAACTTTTGGAACTCCTTTTTTAGGACTATGTCCGACATACTTAGAATCAAGTTGGAGATCTGTCCTCTAATTGCCATCTTTGGTGTTTTATCTCAGTGTCAGCCTCTGAACCTTAGACAAGCTAGTGTTGTGGCCTTTGCATCGTTGCTTGCTCGGCGCAGAATATTGTTGTCTTGGACCTCTCCACAACCCCCCTCTATATCAGTCTGGCTTAAAGATCTAATGTTCTTTTTGAAGCTGGAAAAAACAAGTACAACATCAGAGGTAGTGGAGACTCATTTTTGGGAAAATGGCAACAGTTTAGTACCTACTTCAAGGATGTATGCACCCTGGAGGTAGATTAAGGAGAGGTGGATGGTCAATACTATCCATCTTACCCCCTTCTCTCTCTTTTTTTAAAAATTTCTTTTAATTTCTTTTCTTTGATTCTGTATCGATTTATGAAAATAATACAAAACATATGTAATTGAATTACATGTACATGAATCATAAATAAATGAATCATATGTAAACATTCATGGGTGGGGTGGGAGGGGCTGTTGCTGGGGTAAAAATGTTGATTCTGTATTAATATATTTTGTTGTACTCTGAAAAGTGTATGAGAATCAATAAAAAATATAAATAAAAAAAAAAAAAAGGTTCTCTCTATTTAGAGATATTGGTTCCCTTTCAAAGGGAACTTAATGTTGCATGAGCATCACACTGTTGGAAGCCCCCTCATGCGTGACCGGTATCTGAAGCTTGTGTAAGATCATGCCTATTTATAGGCCTGCTGTGATCAGGTGACATGGCAATTAAGCAAGTCGTATGATATAAAAACAGCACCTGTGAACCGTGCCTTCAGCCTTATTATCTTAAGTGAGACTGCAGGTTGGTGTTTTGTGTAATACTCGCAAAAAGACTCTTAATTTCCTCTCTATCTTTTTTTTTAAAAAAGAACGAAAATTCTCTTTAATTTTCTATCCATTTTTACAAAACGAGAGAAAAGTATGAATTTTTTCAAGATGTCCTCGGATCGGAAATTCTTCCGACCGCTCCATTGTTGTACAGAGTGCGCGCATCGTATCGGCCCCATGCCCTCGGGAGAGCAGCAAGAGAATCAGAGGTCCAGAGTTATGATTGTGAGTTTCCACTATCTTCAGGACAGAGAGAAAGTTATTCGACGCAAGAATTGGGATCAAC
>JAFFST010000342.1:4083-21839 GCA_022414735.1 Noturus placidus | reverse complement strand
AGGTACATTTATACGGAGACTTGATTACACACAGGTGGATTCTATTTATCAACATTAGACATTTAGGTCAACATTGGATCATTCAGAGATCCTCACTGAACTTCCGGAGAGAGTTTGCTGCACTGAAAGTAAAGGGGCTGAATAATTTTGCACACCCAATTTTTCAGTTTTTTATTTGTTGAAAAAGTTTGAAATATCCAATAAATTTCGTTCCACTTCATGATTGTGTCCCACCTGTTGTTGATTCTTCACAAAAAATTACAGTTTTATATCTTTATGTTTGAAGCCTGAAATGTGGTAAAAGGTCGAACATTTCAAGGGGGCCGAATACTTTCGCAAGGCACTGTAAGTATCATAAGTAACAGTTGTGGAGAATTTTGTGAAGACTGTAGCAGAAAACTTTGATGGGGAGAAAAAAAAGAAGAAAAAAGATGTTTTGTTGCAGGACTCCACAGTCGGCAATCGCTGCAAACACCCGCCCACACACTCTCCGTGAGTTTCTCACTTCCTGCACACAAAACCATCCTCGCCTGAGGCTCTGTAAGCACACAAAGCAGCCAGGTTAGGTTAATGACATTCAAGAGGGGCGCACTAATTTTCTTTCTGATGGTGGTACGTTCATATCAGTCATTGTGGCGGACTCTCGAATTCTATCCGGTGCCAAAAGTAGAGCTGGTGTGTGTAATAAGCCGGGTTAGCCGTTACCATGCCAACACAAACCTTCATCTCTTCAGAGGACTACTCTGGTGTTGCCTTGGAGACAAGAAGTCCAAAGAATCCAGGCCTGGATTGTATCACACAGAGATGATTTTGAGTTCTTTCTTTTATTTTGTTAGATTTTTTTTGTTTGTTCTTACACTGATTTTTACTCGCTCAGTCTCTAATAGTTAACTTAGCATCAAAATGTGACAAAGGTGATGCTTAAATAAGTGGCTAAAATCATCCCTCTTGTCAAATTTCTGCCTTTGGATTCATTCATTAGTTGCTTCAACCTCATCCGTGCTTTATCCTTGTGGATCCGGAGCCTACTCTGGGAATACTGGGCATGATGCAGGAAAACACCCTGGATGGGATGCCTATCTCAAAACATTATGCACCCACTCTCACACACTGATTCATGCTTGGGGGAAATTTAGAGTCAGTAGACACCATGCCTGTTTTTGGGAGGTAGGGGAAAGCATTTTAAAACTCGAAAAAATCAAACCAAAAATCAAAGGATCAAACCAGTAACCTACCCCTTTAGATCAATGTTATTTTTTGATATGTTTTAGTGAGTTTTTGATAAATGCTTTGATATTTTTGATCAAAATTGAAAAATATTTAAGAATGTCATGAAAATGTATCACCGCTAACAACATTTTAAGAATCAGGGTGCTAACAGGCAGCGTTATAACTAAAATTTTCCCTCCCAGACGAATTATTAATAACTCAACCACTAGGTGTGAGATTAGCAGTAATTATAAGCATGTTGTCCAGTAGTCTACATAGAAATGAAGGCAATAAGAACAACAACAACAACAACAACAACAACAACAACAACAACAAAAAAAACATTGTGCACAATTGTGTGACTGAAATAGCTCATGAGGTATCTGGGGGTGAGTGTATCTGCAATAACTTGAAAAACAAGACAAGGAACATGAGCTTCATAGATCTGAATAATAATCTGAGTCATTTATAACCATGTGCTGTCTGTTAGTGAGAGTACAGCCAGTTCAAAAGAGATGATAGACTCTCTTTTCACTGAAGCTGGGATTGAAAGCACACAGAAATGCTATCTGAGGCCGTGTGAAGTGACAATTTGATCAAATCTTGGTGCACATGCACTCGAACATCTGTCGCTTACACACAGTCTCTTAATTAATGCCTGACTTCAAGCTTCTTCTGCCTAAATTCATAATCAGTCAGTTGTTGCTATAGGTCTGATTGTATTTAATGCTCTGATTGTTTTTAATGCTCTTGAAAACAATAAATGTGACTAATTGAATTAGTAGCTGGACAAAAAAGAAAAGAATATATATACATTCTCTCCACATATTTCATCGATGTGATCCACAAACCATTTCTGCAGAAGTATTGGGGTAGTTTGCCATTGCTTTCCCCACCCATCTATCAGGACTTGGGACCAGCGTGTATCTGCTGCCAGTCACACGGCTGGGTATACTCACACACCCATTCATACACTACGGACACATCCCTACCCTTCAACTACCCTTGCATGTCTTTGGACTGGGGGAGGAAACCGGAGTACCCAGCGGGAACTCCCCGACGCACAGGGAGAACATGCAAACTTCGAACACACATGGCCCTGGCAGGACTCGAACCCCGGACCCTGGAGGTGTGAGGCAAACGTGCTAACCACTAAGCCACCGTGCGCCCCATACATATATACATATGTACAGCCCTCACATTTGTGTAAATATTTGATTATACCTTTTCATGTGACAACACTGAAGAAATGACACTTTGCTACAATGTAAAGCAGTGCATGTACAGCTTGTGTAACAGTGTAAATTTACTGTCCCCTCAAAATAACTCAACATATTAATGTCTCAACCACTGGCAACAAAAGTGAATACACCCCTAAGTGAAAATGTCCATATTGGGCCTAAAGTGTCAATATTTTGTGGCCACCATTATTTTCCAGCACTGCCTTAACCCTCTTGGGCATGGAGTTCACCAGAGCTTCACAGGTTGCCACTGGAGTCCTTTTCCACTCATCCATGACGACATCACGGAGCTGGTGGATGTTAGAGACCTTGTGCTCCTCCACCTTCCATTTGAGGATGCTCTGCAGATGACACTTGATGACACAGTCTCAATGTTTAAGTCCAGGCTGAAAACATATTTGTTAGTCAAGCCTTTTGTTAATAGTTTTTTTCTTTAGGTAAAGGCGCAGATTTTGAGGGTTTTCGGGCATAGCTACACATGCTACTCCTGAGACGGCAGTTCATCCTGACCCCTTCTGTTCTCTGGACCTGTCTGATTCATCCTGATGCCCTACTTTTGGTTGAGTTCTCATCACTTTGAAATCACTTGCTGTTGCTGAGGTTGGCCCTCATGGACAGCCTAAAGATCAATAAGATTATTGAGGATTGTACCACTTAAAAACCATGAAGATGGCTTTAAACTGCAACTGATATGAACAGTTTTGCTATGATAGTTGTAGGACTGCAATTGCCACGAACAGTTCCGCACTCAACTTTCTCGGTTTGAAATTTCCGATTGAACACAGTTGAACTTTTTGACCATATAGTAAACAGTTTTAGTAGGGAATTATTCATAATTGCACTATCCAGTGTCACCCAGATGAGGATGGTTATCCTCTCAAGGTTTATTCCTCATATCATCTCAGGGAGTTTTTCCTTTTCAACATCACCTCTGTCTTGCTCAGTAGGGATACATTAATATATATAAAATTAATATCCTGAATCTATACATTTCTGTAAAGCTGCTTTGTGACAATATCTATTGTTAAAAGCAGTACACAAATAAAAATTGACTATGAACTATAAACTATGAACACAGATTTTGAATGCCACTATTTTGAAATGTTTCTTGGATTCACATTCCTAAAAGCTGTACTTAAATTAAGAGAGTACATGCTATTTATTTATTTATTTATTTGTTTGTTTGTTTGTTTGAATCCTGACATTCTGAACTAGTGTAGGAGTTCTTAAAAGTTCTTTGTCTGCTAGTTCTTCAGCAACATTACTCTGACTAAGTGGAACATCAGAAAGCCATGAAAATGACCATGAAAATAAGGCAAAATAGTTTACAAGCATTGAATTAGAAGTCTAACAGAGGAGAATCCAAAATGTCATGGCTTGAGGTCAGAGAAAATTCAAAACATCTAATCATTTTGAAACATTTCTAATGATAGTGGGTGTTTCATTAACTATTACAATATAGTAACAGCAGTTTTAGTGTTACTACAGTATAATCTTCTTGTATTGTAAATATTTCCCCAGAATACTATATGGGCTGCAGTATGGGACTGGTGTGTGATTTACAACAGTGAAGATGATGTCTGCTTTTCCTTGAAAATTTTATGTTGAAAATAAAACAGTTTCACTTATGTAATCGCTTTTAAATAATAATCGTTTTCTGGTCACCATAGTTGATTCACAGCTATTAATTAATACACTGAATATCTGTCACGGCTCATGTCAGCAAACATACTTACTGGAGCAAAACTGTGGCTCGGCAGATGGCAAAGTTTGTAGTTTTCAACATGGTGTCACTAAATTGAAGCCAAAAAACATTAGATAAACAAGAAAGATTCGATCAGTGCCAATCAGCCAGTAGACATCATAATGAAGCACGTGGGGTTTTCTCTCTCTCTTCCTTTAGAAAGAAATGAAATGTTTATTGAATATTGGAAGATATTCCTAATTAAGTAGTTTGAGATAATATGTAAGGAATGAAACACGTTGGGTTGTGCTTTTATAAGAAAATAAAACCTGATTATTTTTGATTATAATTGATTATTTTTCTATAACAGCACGTCCAGCACATCCCCCTGGATGGCGGATCAAGGATCACATGCTCTCTATTGTCATCTCTTCCACTGCTAGTCGCTGCACTAAGTTGCTCCAAATTTGCATAAAGTTAAACTTTTCTCAACTCTGTTGCATCGCTGGACACACCCACATTAGTAGCGACACCATTGTTGTGAACCATCTGTCTCGCTCATGTTGCTGGAAGTCGCCAGATCTCATTGAAACAAATTGAAAATGAATGTTCTCCGGTCGCTTTGTTGCTTCAAATCACTGTATTTGTGAACGTACCTTTATACAGACAGGTGACAAGAAGCAAGCCGTCCACATCCTTTCACTCTACTGCTCAAGCTGTATCACAGGGATGTGTACTGCATGCATGAACTCACAGATGCCCATAGTGCCCAACCACATCCCTGCCAATTTTGCCAAGGATGACTGCGTAGCAGCTACATAACAGCTGTTTCCTCATTAACATCTGACTTAGTTCTCTTTAAATGTTAATAAGACCAAAAAAAGCAGCTTGTCATGTTACTGAGAAACCAGAAAGTGCAGTAATCAGTCCTCAAGACTTTCCCAATGCTGGAAAAGCGCTGACACCAATTTTTCAGATTGACACACATTTTTAATACTATATGTTTATTATTAGTCTTAGATTATGTGGAGTATCTGCCATACCAATCCATGTGAATTAGGTATGACTATAACAGTACAATACTATAACACTGATTACATAACATTTTGGCCTTTGGCAAAGTCGCTCAGATCCTTACGCTTGCCCATTTGTCCTGCTTCTAACACAACAAACTTGAGAACTGACTGTTCATTCGCAGCCTAATATATCCCACCCCTTGACAGGTCCCACTATAATGAGATATTGAATGTTATTCACCTTATCTGTCAGTGGTTTTAATGTTATGGCTGATCTGTGTATTTTTATATATAATTTCTCATTGAATTTTTGGATATTTGAAACAATTTGAAAAAACTGTTCAATAGATTTGTCATAAGAGATTACACGTCTTAGAGACATTCAACAGACTTGTCATGATCACAGATGGTGCCTCTCGTCGACTTAATAAAAACGATGAATTTAGACGCCAACCACTTGTTTGAAAAATGAAGAAGAAAAAAATGGACAGAAAGAGGAGAAAAATACACCCGCGCATGTTCTACATCCACACATGGCTAGCTACAGTCCTCCTCTCTTCCCTATGTGTGTGTGTGTGTGTGTGTGTGAGTGTGTGTGTGTGTGTGTGTGTGTGTGTGTGTGTGTGTGTGTGTGTGTTTGTGTGGGGAGGCTTGTTCAGTTCGAGGTAAGTCTGCATGTCAGCTCACTTCCTCTTTTTAAACATGGATTTTGTAGTCACTTTCGGTTCTGTATTCTCTCCATGTCTCTACTGTTTTTTATTTTGATGGTCATCACTCTATCATCATCATCATCATCATCATCAATCATCAATCATCAATCATCAATCATCAATCATTCTTACTTCTCTGTCTCTCTGCATGAGATCTCTCTCTCTCTTTGTCTCTTTGTGCATCACTTTGTGGTGTCTCCATCATCTATTCGCATTTGCATGAATGACGTCCTGTATTTCCTCCATCACTAAAACAAACGACTGAGACAAAAGAGGAACAGGCCCTGAGCAGAAGACGGTGGCATGCTCGAAATACGCACTCCGAAGTCAGTTAACGGATTACCTTGGTGCACGGATGAAAGCTGGAGCAGCTTTTCAAATAAGTTTTGGTGAGTGGTTTGCCTTTGTCTTATGTTCCTCTTATCCGGACTCAAATTTTGGCAATCTGATGATAAGGAAGTCGTTCACACGTGAGGCGGTTTGATGGAAAACAGATAGTATTCAAACTAGAAGAACTGATAGATAAAAGGGAGAATGCTTTAAGTGTCTCTTGATATTAAAACACTGAATTGATGGTCCTGACTGAAGTAATAGCGCAGTGTGGCTTGACAAGTATTTTAAGTTTACTGATGTCAAGATGTCAGAAATGTTGCTTAACTATCAGTCATTTTACTCAAGGAAGCAATCCATTATTCTTTCATTTGTAATAATATACAATGCAGAATACAATGTTTATGGGGGGTTTTCTTCTTCCAATTGAACTTTTTACATTTTTCTGGCTCAGCAAAACAAGCTCTGAAGCAAGTGCCAAGAGTTCACAACAGAGCTTCAGACTGAGGAAGTAAGACATAAAGGAGTTTACAACGTTTGTGAAATAAAAAAGATAACTGTTGTTAGACAATAGATACTTGTTAAAAAAAATTATTTTCTGCTAGGTTTGTTAGCAAAATCATTTCTCCACCCCTAAGCAAATATCACTGATAATATTTGGGTGGTTGTACGTTCTCAGTACAGCCGTGAGACTCACAAAGTAGTGTGTGTGTGGGTTTGTGGTGCGCGTATACAAGTGGATCAGGTATAGCAGTACTACTGAGGTTTAAATACTTACATAAGGAATAAAAGACTTGCTGTTATAGGAAAACAATGTGATGCAGTGCAGTGCACAGCAGAGGTTACTATTATCCCCCTGAAGCAGATTATTTTCCTAAACAACTCGTCCTGAAGCGTTTTATTCTGCTTATACCACAGCAATTTTCCAACAATTACAATTGGAATGAAAGAACGGAAGAGACATTGTACTTTTTTTGTCCATTTATCATTACGTTCAATGTTGTGGAACGTCCGTGAAACAACTGTTATTAATCTAAGACTAATAATAAACATATAGTGTTAAAAAGGTGTGTCAATCTGAAAAATTGTTGTCAGCGCTTTTCCAGCATTGGGAAAGTCTTGAGGACTGATTACTGCACTTTCTGGTTTCTCAGTAACATGACAAGCTGCTTTTTTTGGTCTTATTAACATTTAAAGAGAACTAAGTCAGATGCTAATGAGGAAACAGCTGTTATGTAGTTGCTACGCAGCCATCCTTGGCAAAATTGGCAGGGATGTGGTTGGGCACTATGGGCATCTTATTATTATAAACATTGGTGTCTGGAAACATATATGCTAAATTGCAATAACATACTAATTTTTTTGTCACATTCTACAACATATTAATGAGCCTAGCTCTATTTGTCAGTCTCAAAATGAGTCATAGTTATACCACACTCTGTACAACCTCTGATGAAATCTCATCTGTACATTTCTATAGCCAAAATAGCCAAATTTTGCTTTTAGTGCAAATGGGTTTTTCTCGTTCTCCTCTTCTGGCATTCAGAGATGCTTCTCTGGATCTTAGTTTCAAAACATTCAAATTAGGCGATGCTTCTGGGTTTATGACACACTGCATAATTAAAGTGGTAAAACTTGTCTATTCTAGATCACAGTGTATGTCTGAAAAGTATTTTTCTAGGGCAGCATTTCCCAAAACAAATCCTCAGGAACACCATCCGGATCAGATTTTTGCTCTCTTTAAGTGGCTAACACACCAGAACTGGGTGTTCTCGATGGCTTGATATGAACATCATTACGAGATGAGATATTTCACCCATTGTGTTGTATAACTTGCATTGGTTTTCTTGTATAATTCATTAAATTGGTCTTTAGCATTGAGTTTATTATTTTAAAATTGTTTGAATCTTTTTATAATTTATATTTATTCTGTCTTTTAATTTCATCTGCATATTTTAATATTTTATTGTATTCAATCTTTATGTATGTATTAAAAAAAAAAAGTATTTTACTTTGGGCTACCCATGTATGAAAAATGGTCTGGAAATAAATACCGTTTATTATTTAAAGTTATTATTAAAATTTCAGTGTCTCTCTTGTAGCTGTTCATAACAAAACTGTACTATCGTGAGAAATATGACCTTTTCTCTGCAATGACACTTCTGCTGATACACAATATGTCTGTTATTCTTTTGGGAATTATGTTCACAATAACTGCATTCCTATTCATAAGGGAGGGATACTTTAAATCACTGGAACAGGGGGGCCTAATGAAAAACTGTTTCCTTTTTGCAGGTAATTACAGGCTCGGTTTCTGAACATTACGAGGGTGCTGTTACCATGGCAACTGGCAAGCAAGGCTTTGTGAGAGCTACTGAGCCTCAGCATTCGGTTTCCGTACAGAGAGAGAAAGAGAAGCACGTTCAGGCCCCACTACCAGCCATGTATATCCAAGCGGTGTCTGGCCTGCCATCCTACCCTCAGGCCCAGCCAGCAGCCATGCAGGATACAGCGGTCATTCCTCTGTCCATGTCGATGATGTATGCCAACCAGACTCTGCCCTTTCTGACTCTGCACATAGCCAGTGGGGCAGGTCTCCAGCAGCAGAGGCCAGAACCTCCAGCATCTTCTTCCAGACACAAAACATCGGGGAAGCACGTGTGCCCACATTGTGGAAGGGACTGCCTGAAACCCAGTGTGCTGGAAAAGCACTTGCGCTGCCACACCGGCGAGAGGCCATATCCTTGCACCACCTGTGGCATCTCCTTCAAGACACAGAGCAACCTCTACAAACACAAGCGCACCCAGGCCCATGCTCGTCTCTCCAGCGAATCTGGGAAGGGAACCTTCAGCAGCCAGGAAAGCACTGAAAGCTCAAAAGATAATTGCTCTAGTTCCTCACTGGAATTACAAAATGAAGATTCAGATGATGCAAAGAGGAAAGATAGTGTTCTTCCCACTGTGGCAACGAGCACAGGCAGTTCGGAAGAGGTCAAGACAGGCTTTGAGACAGAGTGGGCTTTATGTAAAGCTGCAGTGGTTGGAGTTATTGCTTCACCAGCACATGGGCAACAAGTAATTTCGCATACTATAACCCAGAGGGTACCTCAATTATCATCTGATACTGCACCAATTCAAGCAAAAAGCCCAAATCGAGATGGACGTGCGCCACTGACTCCAAATCGCACTCCTCTTCAGAGGCAGGAGGCGCTCTTCCCTAAGTCTCAAAGCCATGACAGCACAGACTCAGGCTTCAGTGAAAGCAACGAACAAAACTCGACTGCCAGTCCTGGCACTGCTGTGCACAATTCCAGCATGGAACTGGAAGAACCTGAAACCTCTGAGAAACTCTCCGATGTTGGCACTGATGACATCAAAAGCAAAGTGTCACTTCAGGAGAAGCAAAATCTAGAGAAACACATCTTGAAGCTGATCTCTGAAAACAGCGTGGTAATGGATGACAAACACCTGGTGAACGTGCGGCCGAGAAAGACGGTGTTGTCAAAACAAGGCAGCATTGATCTTCCCATGCCGTACACTTACAAAGACTCATTCCATTTTGAAATAAGAAGCAGCAAGCACCAAGTATCCAGTTCACAAACCCAAGACAGAAACGGTAGGGCATTTTACAGCTCTATGCCTACACAACATTCTACCAGCTTGGAACATGCACCATTAATCCGTAGCAGTTCTTTACCATTTAGCATGGGCTTTCAGAACAGTGACAGCATGGTTTCGCCCTATCAAGTAGACAACGTTCCGTTGAGCAGGAGGTGTAGTGCAGGACACATCTACCCATTTAACTCAGTAGATCAACACCCACCCAGCCATCGTTCACTGGTCAGACAAGTAGCAGTGGATGGTTTATCTGCAGTGGACAGATCTCTAATGGAAAGAGGCAGTCTTAGTAGCCTCAGTTCTGATGGAGACTGCACTGACGCGGCGTCAGAGTCAGCTGTCAAACGATGTCGTAAGAAGAAAGCACAAAAGTTTGCCTACAATAAATGGTACATGTATGGAGGTGAGACATTCAAGAAGCTCTACAATATAGAGAAAGACTCTGTATTGAAGAGCAGGAAGTCCACACTTAGCCCTGAGCAATCTGAAACCCAGGGGATTCAAATAAGCCAACAGAAAAATAGCAATTCGACTGCATCTGCATCTTTGAACTATACTTCCTGCTCTGCTCCAAGTCTGTCTCCTGTTGCTAATGTCCTCACAGCACAGACACCCAGTCAGATTCTTTCCTCTTATGTACATGTACAAAATACACCAACGAAACAATCAACTGGGCAACCCCAGCAAAGTCTGTCCAGGCAAGCTAATGTTCCAAGCTCAGACTCTAGTATGGTGATGAATGCAATAAAAGGGACAGAAGAAAAAGGCAGATCACCAGAAACACTACGTTCAACTCCAATACCTTCAGAGAGAAAAAAGCAAAAGACAGATGAACATCTTTCAGCCCTTGTCGAAAATACAGAAGCCCTAATAAGGATGCAGCAATGTACGAGCCAACAGGTAAAAGCCAACCTATGCCAATCTTTACAATCAGAGTGTGGGGATGTGCCCCAAAAGTCACTGCAAAGGGACAATAGGTTAAGTCTTAACAGACAAGGCAGTTTCACCAATCTGTCTTCCTCCTCAAATCAGAGACAGGTCCTTTTCAAGAGACACAGTTCTCCACTTTTTGTAGCCAACATGAGTGGGACATCTGCGTCTCCTTCTGCCTCCTCCAGCATCTCCTCAGATTGTCAAGCCAAGAGTAGCTTTCTTCCCAAGTACCAGCTGAAGATTCCTGTATTGACAGATGGCATGTCAGATTCTTGTCTTGGCAAAGGTTCCTCGCTGAATCCGTCTTCACCCAGACAGAATGTTAGTCTGAATCAGCAACATGAAACAACTTCACCATCCACACCACAAAACCAGTCAAATATGACTGTTATGTCCTCTGGACATACTTTGTGTATAACAGCCACAACAAAGGCAACATCTATGACATCTGCAAATGCCTACACATCGACCTACACCTCTACGTCAGTTTCATTAGCATCTCCATTAGCATTCACAGGACGAAGTGTCACCATTAGCACAACACATAGCTCGATCTCACCCGTTAGTCACTCATCTACATCAACAAAAAACAGCCAGGTCTATGCTGGAAGTGTGCCATCTCTACAAGACAATCCTGTTACATCTGTAGTGATCCCAACACAATTACCTGGAGGTACATCTGCATCGGTACTTCCGAGCTCCATAGAAGGCATTCCTTTGGAGATAAGCAGCACTGAGATTCAGGGATCTCAGGACACTTTTTACATGCAAACAGCAGACCTCCAGATAGTCATGCAACTCATTTCAGATGAGGAGCTTGCGCTGATAGAACCACAGATTGAAACACATGACCATAAAACTACTGGAAGTGATTGTTTTCTCAGCAAAGCTCCAGAAAGATCTGTGACATACACAACACAAAGAGGTGTTTCACAGGAAATACATAAACAATGCTCTGGTGATACAGGAACAAAGGTAGCTATCAAACAGGGGAATGTAAACAAGAGTGTGCTCAGCAACATCCCAGACATAACACTCATGCCATTTGGATCAACAGTTACAGAACACATGGCAAAGAGTACCAAAAGTGCTCAAGATGTTTATTTAACAAACACGGGCACTAAGGGGGTCATTTCAAGGTCACCTTCCAAATCAGAGCACAATGTTTCAACTTTACTGGACAGCAGGACATTGGGACAACAGTGTAAATTGTTAAGTTCAACAGCTGAGGACAGTGCAGTGCCAAAAGACCCAGACACTGTAGGGTGTAGTATTAGTGCAAGATCATATCTTAAACAAAATCCTAGCGAGAAATTAAGCAAACCTTCAGCAGACAAATCCATTGCAAAAAGTGAGTCAGAGGTCAGCAAATGTTTTGCGTATAACGAGATCTTTAAAAACTATTCAACATCCATAAACTGCAGCACTCAGCAAAGTTGTCAAGACACTACAGGCAGCCATGGGACAATTAATACAGTTTTGGCTTCTACCAACAATGCAGAAAAATCCTCTGAGTGCAAAGTCAAAGTTGCAGCTTTTCCAGAAATATCTGAAAGAAGCCCAAACCATCAGCATGTTCAAATGACTGTTCAACAGCACAAATCACTTCTCTTAACAAACTCTGGAGAAAAACATATTACTGAAACAAACTCTGTGGCATCTTCAGTTCTGGGTCTACCACTGACCCCCATTTCAGCTTTAAACCAAGTTGAACCAATCCAACCTGAATCATCTCAGTCATCAGGCACCTCCTTGGTCACGGCAAGAGTGATTAGCTCACGGAGTGTATTAGCATGCCGGGTATGTCCACAACAACCTTTAAACCAGACAGGTGCATGCAGTGGGGACAGGTCAAAGTATGAAGAAAATCAAACCTCCACGTCAGGTCAATCCGGAAAACATTTAGCCCAAGAAGCCAGGTCAAAAACTGAGGAAGTCAAGGTAATCACAACCAGGACTGCTCATATGACCAGTGCTCAGTTTGAGTCACATGGGCCAGTATCCAACTGTCTTACAGAGGAAAATATGAAATGTGCATTGGGCCCTGGTGGAATGCATCACATCAATCAGGATTTATTCACAGGTGAGTTCAAAAACTTATTTAGCCATAATTCTGGTGAGAATGTCCATAAACTGGAGTGGATTTTCAGTAGCTGGGGACTGTCAACATTTAATAATGAGGTATACCACATGCTTTACAAATCAAATCTCTGAGAAATTCATAAATTCAGAATAATTCATGTAGATGCAATGAATCAATGAACTGCAGAGGAACTATGAAGCTGATATAATATTAATGTCTTCATGTGATTGTTTATTTTGCACCAAGGAACAGATGTGTTCTTCTATATAATTAGAACTATATTCTATAAATTACTAGTTATGGAGACCCAGAGGGTTTTTGAGAAGAATAGTGAGGGGGTCTGCATTTTTACCAAGTTACTGATGTAGAAATCACAGCCCAGTGTTATCAAAGTAATTATAATTATTCATTCTTAGCAGCTCAGCAAAATCAATCGTTCTTTAAAGAATGTCGACTTCAACCTAATAACAATTTGAAAACAAAAAGGTGTTCTGTGGGTGGAAACTACACAAATAAAAAGTTCTAGGACTCCAATAATTATCCGAAACAATTACCACACACTTTGACTGGACAATTCTGTGGAAATTGCTGTATTAAATATTGAAAGGGACCTCTGGATGTGAAAAGTTTGAGAACGTCTGATAGATTTTGGTCAGAGAAAATGTTTTTAAGGACTTTTTAAGGATATAGGAAAGGTGTTCATTGTGGTCATATGCAAACCTTCAAAGCTGGACTACTAAAGGCATGCAACATGTTGGTTGCTTCTCCTTCTTCTCCTTCTTCTCTTGTCTGAAACAGCATGTCGTTAACCATATAACTATTTTCAAGCTAATAATGAGTAAGAGGCACTTACAAAATAAAGATGTAGCTGCATATCTCCACAAGGTGGAGACAACTGACAGTCATTTCACAAGTTCTTTCCGATTTACACAATTACAGAAAGAAAAATTTAGCCCTTGCAATCATGTTTACCATGCACTAAAAATGACACCCCCCCCCACACACAGACACAAATACAATACAAATCCCCCCTTGAATACAAAGCAGAAATTATTATTTTTTTTTAAATCTCAGAAACTTTATCTCTTTAACCACTCATATTTGCATCATATTTGTCAAAATTGAGGGGTATCTGCTGTACATAATGTACATTTATTGCACAACAGCTCCTACTGTACCACAATGAAATTTCCTTTCCACCACTTCCTTAGCCTATGTTATAGAGAATGGTGGTGGAATTTATAGCCTTTCTTACTCCCATAAGGCTACTGACTACTACTGAATGAATTGGTCACACAGATCACTCCAGATTGGTTTATAGTGCATTAGTTTATGTAAGGAATACAACTATTGCCAAAATATGCCATGAATTTCATGTGACATAATCCTATTACATTAGATTTATTTATTTTTTACTTATTATATTAATTAGCAGACAGTACAGACTGTCTTACATGAAAATTATACTACATGTAAAGAATAAAATACATGATAATGTGCTGTCATAGGAAAATAATAAACAATGGGGTGGTGATTATAATATTGTACTTAATAAAGAATTGCATCACATTTTTACTCTATATACCATTGTGGAATGTCCAAGAAACAAGTTAGTTCCTGTTCTTACTTATGTTATAGCACATTATAAGCAGTCGTTTCCAGCCTTTCTTTTTTCTAATACGAAAAAACATAAATTAAAAATATAGCTTTTCATGTTAGTCTCAGTCCTGAAGACTTTCCGATGCAGAAGCGCTGACATAAGAGATTCCTTCCATAAATTCCAAATAAAAGTCTCCACATACAACGCTTCAGCACATCAATTATGATATATTTTTCTTTCTTAACCCTCTTATTATATTTTTATGTTTTAAAAAATTGCATCAATTATGTTATGGGTCAAAATGACTTCCACGGTTTATATACACACAAAACCCCAGCAAAGAACAGCTTAAAACATTGAACCTTTATTATGGCTTGCCCGAGACAAGCCATAAGTAGACATATTTGCATGTAAGTTCATGACCCTAGGTGAGAAAAAGTGAGATTAACCAGTATTTCAGACACCTCAAATGCGGAAATGACACATATCATAATAGCAGGGTTAAATTACAGCACATTAAAAAAATCTGCTTATTAGTAGGCTTATAATATTGTGTGGAGCGTCTGCCACACAAGTCACTGTGAATGAGCTGTTTCTTTAGAAGCAATAACATGTTAAAACAAGGACTCATATTAACCTCTGATTTAAACCTGAAATTATTGTTATAGAAAATGAACCAACAACTTCTGACCAGACAATTTATGTAAGATAAATTTATGTAATAGTTATTCCATTCTAATTCATTTGCGGTTTCATTGGGATAACAAATCAAAACGATTGAAGGAAAGAATTTTACGCTTTTAATATTATTTACAAAGAATTTCTTTGATTATGGAACTAGTGTAAGTTTCAATAAAACGTGTTAATTTCAAGTCGAAAACAATTTCAGCGATATTATTTTGCATGGATTACGATGCTAGCCTTTTGAACTGTTATTCAGATCATTCGTAATCACACTTCTAATGGTAAAGAAATCCATATACACTGGGATAACAAGGTACAGACTGTTAAATCAGCACACTCTGAGTAAAGTAGGATTGTCAAGTTGATTTGTTTATTCTCTCTTCCTTTGTAGTCGATAGTTTTTTATAGTCTTTTAACTTGATGCGCTCCTATACTGACCTCTTCCAGATCATTCACAGTCGTTCAATATCAGAATCTTGTTTAAGAAAAACATTGAATCCTTTTAAGTCCTAACAGCGTTGACTTGACGTGTGGCAGTTCCGTGGAGATTTCCTTTGCATAGGTCACAGGCCACATTAATTAGTCACAGCAACAAAAATAAGAAAGGTCAAAGGATGATCAGAAGAGCTTAGAATAAACAAAACCTCTCCCTTTTTTTTTTTTTTTTTTACCCCTGATAAGCCTGATTAATTAAAGCATTCTTCACAATGATCAGTCTGATTGCTCTTTTTAGTTCCTCTAAATCTGTGAGAAGTTTTTATTTCTGTACCAGCCTCCTCCATAGCCTTTTAACTAAACTTCTTTCAGTAAGTTTGATCTATTAGATATTATCAAGAAGTTGACAAAGGCTCCAGCATGGAGGTCTCAAATGAGCACTAGCCTTAGGGTTGGGAGGGGGCTTTTTTTTTGGTCTCCATTACAAATAACCGACATGACCTGAGTCTCTACTTAGTGCACAGAGGCACGTGCAAGAGTTCAGCCAAAGCAATCATGACCTGGATGATCTGAGCAGATAATAATTCATATATCTGCACGGCTGAATTCTGGTATCCGATTGGTCAGAAAGGTGTAGTTTCAATTGTAATTCAAATCAAGGCTTTATATTAATGCATGCATCCTAACTCGTTACTACTCATCCACAGGGACTTGTACAGATGATGCTCCAAATAAATGTCTTTATTTAATTATTGAAAGTATGGAAACACTGTAATCATGCTGTGGTAAAAAGGGTATAAAACACTTTGGCTGGTAAGCACATGATAGAACCCTGCATACCTGTTTTTTATTCCTTTTCAGTGGTATAATGTCAATTGTTTGGTGTCTTTTTTTTGCCATTTGTCATGTTATTATACTTTGCTTTATCATGTTTTCGGTGTGCAGAAGATGTTCGAATCTTCTTTAAGGAAACATTAAGATAACAAAAGTGTCCATCTCTACTGTTAATCACTTCATTTTTTCAGTAGACAGCGTTCTCTGTCTGTGTAGTACATTTTGCTCTTGGATGAAGAGGTGATAAAAACAAGATACTTTTACCTCCACATGCCTTGGCTCTAGCTAAGTGAAAGCATTTGTGTTTATGGAATTCAATCTTTGGAGCTTACGCACTAATACCTCAGGGAACCTGCGAAGCAAGCAGAGGCCAAACTTCGGCTACAGAACTCTGAGAGATTTGAAACAACTGGAATTAATTTATTCTCTCATTAGGGCCTCTGGTCAGCTGTTCTCCCCAAAGCTTCAACTTCCAGTGGGAGGCTGGGACAGGAAGATGGAAGTGGATCCCCCTGGAATCTACAAGCAGAGGAGGAGATAGAACAGAATGGATGGGGACATGGGACACGAACAGCAAATGGACACAACAGGAGGATGATACCATGGAAAACAAAAGAGAGGTGAGTGAAAAGAGTCGAGGACTTAACAATAAAAGTTGTCAATGACTTCTTGGCACAGTCAGATTATTAAAATGACCTGAATGTAGTTCACGTCTTCGAGGCTGCCAGATTTCTCTTGAGTAGAAGTGTCCAAGATGTTGTTTTTTTCCTATAGCATTAGGAATGATACTGTTCATTAATTAACAGTGTCACATTTATGTAATTCATTTTGCCCACAAATGGTATTCCATATATTTTTTAAATGTATTACAACACAAAAGATGAAAATATGCTCCTTGCTAAAGCCAATATTGCATGAGAAAAATCTACTTAAGTAGTAACTCAGACACGCCTTTGTATTCAGCAAACTCACGTAACAACTAGCGGCATAATTCTGTAGTTACAGTATATCTGAGGTCTAAATACCATTGTGCACATTTTTTGCTATTAACTCCTTAATATGCATGATTAGCACGCTTGCCTCCAGGGTTTGAGGTTCAAATCTCACCTCTGCCCTGCATGTACGGAGTTTGCATGTTCTCCCGATACTTTAGGAGTTTCTTCAGGGTTTACTTGCCCGGCAATGGTTTTAATGCAAAGCATTAAAACCATTGCAAATTATACAAAGGTTTCTATTGTTGCTCTTGTTGTTGTTTTCAGCAGGGGAATATTAAGCCTATTTTTATTATTTTGCTAATTTATAGAAATAAATGCTCCAAATATGCTAAATAAATTGTCACTTGAGAATTTCAAAATTGTTAACCCCCCCCCCCCCCCCCC